>QFDT01008427.1:0-25588 GCA_003315915.1 Macrolepiota dolichaula | reverse complement strand
GAGAATATCCTCCCCCACCGCGTACCCGTGACTACGATGATTATCGGCGTGGGCCCCCTCCCCCTCAGGACAGGGAAAGGTATCCTCCTCCTCCAGCAGATTATAGGGGCCGCTATGCTCCTCCACCTGAGGCTGGCTATCGCAACTATGGCGGTCCACCGCCTCCACCGCCTGCATCTTATGACCGATATGACAGACGAGGCGACCGCTACAGTAATTATGCTCCCCCTCCGCCACCTCCAAGGGCTAGATCTCCTCCACCTCGTGGCCGGGATGACTATGATAGGCTGCCTCCGAGGCAAGTTACTGGCTACGCGGTCGCTGACGGGAAACTGAAACCGGTTGCTATATCTAGGGACTATCCTGAGTATCGCGGCCGACCTGCATCCCCTCCGGCTCGTTATTCTGACTATAACCGACCTCCTGAACCTCCAGCTAGATTTAGGTAATTCACTACTTGTTGCTTCGACATGGATGTCTTGGGGCTTAACTCAGGTTAACAGTAGGCGTCGTTCTGAAAGTCCTTCCCGTCCCCCTTATGAGTATACTTCCAATGGGTATGGCGGTGGTGGACCTGGCCCTGGCCCGAACTCTGGACCTTTGCCTCCACCCTCTCGAGGAACTCCTCGCGACTTTCCTCCGCGAAATGGTCGTGAACCCCCAGAACTTGTTGGTGGTTACAGGCGGCCCTAAGACTGGGTATACATTCGGTTTGTCTCAAATCAGCGTGTCTTAGGCTCTATGGACGCTCTTGTCTTCCATACACCGACTCTGCTAACCGACCCTGGATTGTCATGCTATATTTGGTCGTCATCTTGATTCTGTCCTGTCGTCATTTCTTCCGATGTTGTTATTGGAGTTCTCTTAATCGTGTTGATATTGTCCTGTCTTGACTAGTTACTGGAATGGACACTCCTACCCACCGCTTCGCTATTACTCTCACGAATCAATGCTATATCTGCCCTCTGCCATTTCATATAGATGTTGCTTGTCTCCTGACTCCTCGACCAAAGATCTAAGGAAGCCATCCGTGTTCTTGAGAAGATTTGCCGGACTGTCAAACTCGACCTGTGAAAACGATGAGTAGGTTCGAACAAGAATGTCTACATTCGGATGCTCACAATTCGACCGGCATCGAGCACCATCTGTGGATAATAGTTACATTGGGGACAGGCAAAACATCATAAGGCTCACAATTTTATCTGCATTCATAATGGTTTGCAAGCGGTGGGCAATGGTCACGACTGTTGTATCACGCCCGAGTTCGTTTCGAAGTGACGACTGGATGGCGGTGTCAGTCTTGTGGTCTAGACACCATGAATCAGAATAGCTAGAATAAGTCAATGTAATGAAACATACCAATCGCGGAGGTGGCTAAACAATAAATCAGTTTCCTGATTAATCTTTCTGCGCAAAGATATGGATACCCAACGTACCTTCGTCAAGGATTAATAATTTACTTCCCCGTACAATGGCACGAGCCAAGGCGAGAATCTGACGTTGACCGACGGACAGATTGCCTCCACCACTCGAAATCTTGGAATCAAGAGTAATCCTTCCCTCATCCATCTCTGATTGTAGTGTGAAGAGACCAGCAGCACGAAGGGCATCATTGAGGGTTGCATCATCATATTGGTCAAAGGGGTCAAGGTTGTGTCTGAGTGTTCCACTGATAAGTTCAGGCTGTTATGGTCATGTGAGCGACAGGAGAGGCGATCATAGAATATATATGCGCCTCACCACTTGGGGAATGATTGTCACTTTGGAACGCAGAGCACCGAGATTGAGATTGGAGGTCTTGACTCCGTCGTAGTAAACATCGCCTTCCGTGAAGATGCATCGTAACAAGGCAAGGGTGAGCGAGCTCTATACGATATTGATTAAAACATTAACAGACGGTCGTAAGTTCTACACACCTTGCCTGAACCTGTCCGGCCGACTAGGATACCGTAGTATCAGTACGAGAAGGCAGGGGCAAGATTGGTCACATACCGATACCAACTCGTTCACCAGACTTGACTTCAAACGAGATATCATACAAGACCTTGGGTCCGTTCTGCGAGTATCGTGCAGATAGTTTTTCAACAACGAGAGAACCACTTGCTGGCCAGTACGCCGGCGGTTCACCCTCAGGGGTCGGCTTGGCTTCTTGTTCAATTGCGACGTAACCACGAATGCGTTCGAGACTTGAGCGCCGTCAGTTACAATACTTAAGGTAGCAAAAGAAAATGTACCTGTTGCCTGGAAACATGTCAGAAAATTAGTTCAATTGGGATAGGAGCGTTCTTACCCTGGATCTCAAAGTCATTGAGGGTGCGGATCCACCAGAGAATCATGCCACTGAATCCAACTGCACCATTGATAAGTTTTGTTTTGCGGTTCAAAGTCCAAAGGTTTGGCTCACCTGCCATATTGAGCGAGAAGCCAATATTGGCTGCAGTATAAGTTTGGAAGTACACCAAGTACATTCCAAGCCCAGCCGCAAATAGTCCACTGATTACATCGATTCTAACGCACACCCATCGGTTCAGGTTATAGAATAGTCGAGCTGCTCTTGTATAGGAATTAATCCGTTTCATGGATTCTTCAATGAAGGACTCCTCGGCAGCATAGGCTCGGATGGAAGCTACGACAAGAAAGTCAGTTTCAGAATACGTCCAGTTGGGTTCCACCTACTGAGCCCCGCAATCGCAGCTCCAAAGCTTGGAACGGTCAGTTATTTATTTGTTGTTTCGACAACTTGCTACGTACTGTCCGACCACAGGAGCCTTAGCATTAGACATCTCTCGCTTGACCGACAATTGGGCAGCCATGTAGATCTGACCAACCCAACCGCCCACCGCACCCACAATGAGGCCAGGGATCAAGAAAATGGGGGTCATGAAAACGACAGCACCAAGCTTCATCAGCATGCTCATGGTGATCTCTGTAAACCATTTCCCACTATCCTTGAGAGGGCCGTCAACTGTCAAAAGGAAGAGTCAATAGGCTGTGGAATGGCTATACATAGAACTGACCTGCTCTGATATCCTGAGTACACCTTGTAATGATTCGGGAGGTGGGAGTGGTGTCAAGCCACCTGTGAATGTTTTCAGAAATAGTTCTGGGATTCCGAAAAGAAACAATACCTGAGGGTTGTCCCAAGAACGGACCCTACGAGTTTGCGATGTAGGTAGCGCGATGCGCGAAGTGTTCCGAAGATGAAAATTATAAAAACGGTCATGTAAAGGGACACAGCGAGAGTCTGCAGACCGACTATAAAGGAGATATGAGAATGACGCGCTAGTTGCAAGAATGAATGTACCATATATGCCTAAATGACTAAGGAAATGGTTAACCCAGGTTTGTGAGGGGATGATCACCACTCACTAAGGAACTGAAACCTCGGAAGCGGGATGATGTTCATATTGAGAAGCCCAGTGACCCAAGTACCATGTCTGGAAAGTCCCTATGAACTCGACGGTGAGCAACCCTGAAATGAAGGTAGTGAAGAATAACGCTGGATGGTTGCCTCCCAATCCAATAAGATATATCTTGACTGAGGGGGTATCAGAAATCGCTTATGTTTGAGAATTACATGATAACATACGAGACTCCCAACTCACGTGCCCTTCTTCGATTTCCTCTGCCACAATCAGCTTCCCATCCGATGGGGGTGCGTCAGCTTTGTCGACCTCCTCTTGGGCTGCCTTCGTAGCAGCTTCGTCCCGTTGCAATTCTTTGACAGCTTCTTTATCCGCTCCAAGCACCTCAAGTATAGTTCCTTGGGCAACAATACGTCCGTCTGTCCCAATGGAGACGGCAAATTCGGCCAGAGAACGAAGCATGGCTATGTTGTGGGTCTGGTGGATATGAGCAATTAGATTTTCTCGACGATGTAGAAACATACCACAACAATGAGAGTCCGGTTTTTGACAAGGTCACCTGTAAAACACTTATCGACAATCCACTTCGCGGTATGCACACTGAAAATGTATAAGTTATTTGACACAAGTCTGGAATCATATAACCTCACTCAAGTGCTGCCAGAACGTCATCAAGTAGAATGATTTGGGCTGGGGAATATATCGCGCGTGCGAGGGTGACACGGGCTTTTTGACCACCACTCAAAGTCAGACCCTTCTCACCAACCTCAGTCTGATCTCCGGCTTCAAAGAGCGCTAGGTCACGTTCCAAGCCGCACTGGTAGATAACTTGACGATACCGCTCTTCATCGTAGGGGGAGCCGAACAGGATGTTTTCCTACACAGCAGCCACAGGTCAATGAGGACGGGACAACACAATGTTGACAGAAGAACTAACCTTGATAGTTTCATTTTGAACCCACGACTCTTGAGCAGCATAAGCAACGCCTCCTTTGCGAGGCAAATTATACCAGGCATTTGGTCCCGAAGGGACGTAGTGCATTTCACCCAGCAACGCCATAAGTATCGAGGTTTTGCCAGCACCAGTCGGTCCGACCACCAAGTTCAAACAGTTGCGCTTGAACAATAGCTGGCCGTCAATCTTAAGCATATACTTGCGCTTTGAGGGTGTCAAGGCACCATCCGTGTCGGCTGACCACACGAAAGATGAATCATTGAAACCAATCCGTTCCTCATCGAGTTCGGGTCGCGCAAGAAAAGTACTGTGATCCTTTCCGGTGTGCAAATCAAGTAGTTCCGTCTGCGAATAATGAGTCAATATGGAGTCGCAGATGACAGGTACGTTACCCACATTTTTGAGAAAATCGTTGACGCGATCTAGCGAAACCTTGCCAGCGACAAGGTTGTTGACCATGTAGAATGCCAGGTAGAGTTGTTCCCGTAGGAGGTCAAAAACTGTCATTGAGCTGAAGACGACTGAGGCCCTGAGTTCTTCCTTCATGATGACGGTCTAAATGCCAGTTTAAGGGAAATTCTTGGAGAAGTAGGGACAAAGGCGCACGCTGAGAAGATAAGCATTGCGGAAGCCGCTGAACAGAAAAAACGACTCACTAAGTGGTATAGGTCGATACCATAACAAACACTGGGATTACAAAGCTTTGGAAAGACAGTTGGCCTCCGGTGGAAAATATAGCAGCAAAACTCTCACTTTATATTTCCATTGATCAAGTCAAGAATCTGTCTCTTCCACAACCAAACCAATTCTTCCTCGCGTTTTTCTGCGATTCTTTCATCCATGTTCTTTTCCCAGCCAAAGAGTTTGATCATCCTGAGAACATTCATTGCTAGGCGCGAGTCGTATATGAATTTATTTTTCACTATGATAAAATGGGCAGCTTCACCTTCAGTAACGGTCTGCACACGAGCATCGGTTCGCTTCAATCTACTTTCTTGGACTTGCTGAATCTTCTGAGCAACCCAACCAGGGAGTGGAAACAATAAAATCATCACAGCCAAACCAACAAATGCACTGTTCAAAATATGATTTTGGTTCACAGATACGATTTTGTTAACGTGAGGACGTACCTCCAACCAAGAATCACGTAGAGGAATGTGGTGCACAATATGATCTGGAGCGGCATATAGACAACCAGAAGCATGAGGTCGCGAGCCTCAGTGATATTTCCCAGATCGGTGGTAACAAGATTATTGATGCGACCGATGAGGTTACTGGAGCTGGACGTCCCCGCCACTGGTGGTTCACTAGCCTTGGTTATTCCATCCTTGGTTCGTTTGGAACCTTTGGATGAAGTCGACTTTACGCTTGACGAGCTCGGACGTACAGTCTCAGCCGAAGATGAAGCAGTACTGACTGCAGTGAAATCTTGAGAATGTTCTGTGCTTGACCCCGAGTGTGCGGATGAGATAACGATATCCTCATTGGTAACAGGTGTAGCAGGGGCCTTCGGTGATGAGAGAGGTTGTCCTTCCTTTTGACTATCAGCCTCGGCTTTGACGCGAATACGAAGCGAATGTTCGAAAACAAGTTGGGTGATGATTGCTTCACACCGAACCAAAGTCCGAGTCTGTGATCTTGATGGTTAGAATGGATATGAATACTTAAGGGAGGACGTACCGCAAAAAAGATGTAACCTTGGAAAAATAGGGAAGCACTCAGCGGTCCCAAGAACAGACAAATGATCCAAACCCAAGGCTTAGCAATGGCATCTCGACCATTCGTCTCGAGATAGCTGGAGTTCAATCAGAAGTTTCCCAATGGGACAACTATAGCTAGCACCGACCTAAGCAAACGATTGATAGCAATTGGGGACACAAACGAAGCAACTACCATCATGCCCACAGTGATGCTCATCATAATATACTCGAACCGGAATATTTTGACAAGACCCCAAAAAATGTGACTTTTTTTGGCGCCAGAAAACGCGTCAAGATGCTGCGGTAGAAGTTAGCCACGACGAACCAGATTATAAGGAGAGATTCTACCTTGAAGCTCTTGAGCTTGAGATTATGGGTGTAGTCGTAGTCAGCGAGTGGCGGCAATTGGTTACCTCCGAGGTGGGGGATACGATACGCCAATAATACGATGGGATCCAAGAAAGAATATGTCACCATGGACAGTATAGACGCTGTCTGCTCTGGATTCGGCTCTATAGGATCCTGTGGAAAAATACATCAGTGTGTTCATCATCACTCCTGGACCTGTGATAATGTGATTACCTTGGTGTTGAACGGGACATATTCTCGAGGGATAATGAGTGGAATCATTATGCCGATAAAAAAGAGGATCGTTATTTTAACCCATAGCAGCACGCCTTCAGCGCCATCTCTTGGCTGAGTATTGACAGTTGTCAGAGGATACAAGTCGCGGTAGGCAAAAACAGAGAACGTGAGGAGATAGATGAAAGAAGAATGTCGGCTTGCGATTTTGGCCCATCGTCTAGGAGCAAGAATAGTGATCAAGGACAAACACGATGTATATAACTAGAACACAGACATGTTAGGTCGATTTTTCGTTTAAATTCAAGCTTACATAGACGAGGCCAAACGAGAGCTGAATGATTTGCACTTCGGATGGCGCAAAGCCACCCTGTCCCCAAATTTGTTTCAATGAATCCTCCTGGACATTTAGTACATATTCGGGAGTTGTCCTCCCATCTTGACGAGCAGTGGTGACGGTAAAAGCCAGAAGTGCGAGCCCGCCAAACAGGCGTATAACTTGGCACCAGAAACTAAGTAAACCCCCATGATCATTGATATGGCGCCTGAATCGTTCGTAAAATCCGGAAGGGGAAGAACTGGTACTTGGCTCTTGCCCAGGTGGTTCTCCTGTATGACGAACTGCAAGATTGTAAAGCCAAGACACAAGTATTTTGAGGAGAATAAGTGCCAAGGACACGGCGGCAGCCACAGGGGGTATTGCTAGTGTCTCACGTAACAGCCTAAAAGCGAAAAGATATACAGGACAAACAAATTCGTGAAAAGTGAGAAACGCACCTGTGAATAGCCTCAATAGCCCCAATCTCTGACCAGGCTTTGACGACATTTACTCCAACGATGTAAGCGGCCTCCAACGTGTATGAGGAACTTGGGATTGGAGGAGGCATGTGGACGCAGTGGTAGTGTGCGCTGAGGGCAGAAAGAGTGCAAATAATGCCGGAGCCGGGACGATGAAATATACATAACTAATTTGGGCGCTTGTCAATGATCTCACGGATTGATATCCCTTCCCCTTGCTCAAACGATAGTATCCATGTGCTTCTTTGACTCAACCGCGTGGGGAGTGGTCCCTGCATTTGATCAATGGTTGTGAGAACTACCTTAAGAGACCGCACCGGCGTGCTGGGAGTAGCTGGTGACTTGGCTTCGAAGATGCGCAGCGGCTGATCTCGAGTCATTCTCTCATTCGAGCATCGGTCGGGTAGAATAGAGGGTCTGGCTGAGTCACTAGTCAGAATCTGATATGAAACTGCCTTGACAAGCGGAGACAAGAGGAAGATAACAACTGGAATAACGTGACCGCAACTGCCTGCCGTGCGCCGAGCCTGAACACATTCTCATTGCTCCCTCTATAATCTACAAATATCATTGTCCTGATGGACCAACAGGCCCCTATCTCTGCACGCCCGTCCGTGTCAGATCCCTCAATCGCTGCCCAAGGTCCAATACCTTTGTTCGACATTCACCTTCGCTTCCTTTCAGAATCCTACATCAACTTCTTTCACGAACGGTGCGCCGCATCTCTTCCGTGGCTTCCCCACTGTTCATATTACTCCAGGAAACGCATAGAAGAGGTTTAGTAGGTTTACTCCAGTGTTTATTTCTCGCTGCAGGTTCACCGAGATTATTTTATCAGTATAGACTCCCTCAAGAAGCTGCATCGCAAGACCAGATCTGTGGATGCTTACCTCGACGATAAAGGAGAACTCAGCACAACGAGAAGCGTATGGGCCGAAGTCCGGGACAATCTTGACAGAGGTACATCCCAATATGCCCCACAATCACTCGTCGCATTGAACGGCAACATCAGAAACGCAGGCTCGACAGGCTTTCTGCGCGACCTTGACGACGGATATCCTTAACCCTTTGAGTAATCTCAAGGTACTTTCCCGGCTCTTGGTGGGCTCACAGCGGTTTTTTTATGACTTTGGGCTAGGAATCCCAGGAACGTACACGCAAACGCATCAAAGAAGACTTGAAGGATTCTTCGAGCGCATACAACGAATATGCGGAGGTTGTGCTACCAAAATTGAAGTCGCGATATGTTAAGAAGTTTAGTGAGGTTGAGGTGCGCATTCCATTTCTTTTGACCGTCTCCAGCTTCACGCCCATGAAAAGGAACTCAAGAAGGCATCCGTGGCACCCACGGTTCCATTACAACCTACTACGTCTGCCACGGAGCCATTTAGCGGCAACCCTAAAAACAATGGAATTAGCCTTGGACGGCCCACCGTTACCTCTCCCCAACCTCTCCGCGCCCTGGACCGCCGCCCTTCGGGTAGTGGCCTTCCTGTCCGTAACCGATCACCCTCATCATCGTCGTCATTCTCCGATCTCGCTCATCAGGGTACGTTGTCCGTAACTGCCCCTATGTCTAAGCTTAGAATTGTATACAGGGAAGAGGCAACTTAATCAATTGATGGGTCTGCTGGACAAAGGTGCTGTCAAGGACACTTTAGGTGGGCGGGAAAATCCAGCATTGAGAACAGTCAGGGCAAAGCGTGAGGCGGATGAAGCTGGTATGCTGTAAAAGATTCTGTCTCATAGATTCCAGCTTACAATTTTCCAAGATAAGGAATACAGGAAGGGTGTCCACTGGTTGGAGACCCTTCGTTTGAGGAGGACAAAAATTCTCGAAAGTAGCTATGTTGTATGTACTTCTGTGCCTACTCATTATTGCTTGCCGCTCAGTTTGGCACAGAGTCTCGAAATGTTCATCGGAGAATCCGCCAACCTTGTCAAGAAAACACTCGAGAAATATACCGATAACATGACGTGAGCACATTCTCTTGTACTTATCAAGGAACACTTTATCATCATCCAAACAGTGCCACAACCACTACTCAGACTCAGCTTTCAAAACACGCACGAGACCTCGTTGACAAAGTTTCGCCGGAGAGGGATGTTACAAGGCTTGTTGCAAATACACCTCGCTCATTGGCTTCAGCTATTCCGGAGCCCATACTTTATGAGCATGGGCATATGGGCCCATGTAACGATCTCATCTTTGGGTTTAGCCTGGGTGACTATGCTACAGCTAAAGGCCTTAAAGAAGGTGATATGCCGAAGATCGTCAGGATATGCATCGCGGAAATTGATAAGCGGGGACTCGAAACAGAAGGGATTTACAGAGTGAGATACTTGAGTACAACCTTAACATAACCTAACATATTCTCGCTAGGTATCTGGGCGACATGCCGTTGTGCAAGCGGTAGGTCAAGAGTATACACAGAGCCAAATCGTCGGTGACTAAAACGCACAACCAGCTACAACACGAAATTGAGAAAGACGAGGCTTCCTTTGAGTTCACACCAAAGGATGAAGTGTATGCGGTTTCTTCCCTACTCAAGGTATGCTGAGTACCATTACTATATCAGCGTCCCATTGATACCAAAAAGCTGTATTTACGGGAACTGCCTGAGCCCCTGTTTAAATTTCCCCTTCAAGATCGCATACAGCATTCGGAGAACCTAGGTAAGGTTTTGCCTCTCATCGTGCGCCCCAATAGTCAGCTGAAAATTCCTACAGGAGAACACCAGGCTAACAACTTCACACTCCTCCGAGCTAAACTGCGCCGCCTTCCACCAATTCATCAGGCCACTCTCAGGGCTTTGGTCGAACATCTGGCACGGGTTGTTAGTTTCAGCGATAAGAATAAGATGGACGCCAAAAATGTGGCGATTGTCTTTGGCGGTATGATCTTCGGGGATGACGAGCTGCCTAAAGGAGGGGACCTGCTCAGCGTTCAATCCATTAAAGTACGTGTTCCTTCCAGATTGTCATGTATCGCTAACAGTTAAGGCATCTATTTCAAGGACACTTTGTTCGAGGACCTGATCATGAATGCACATGCACTGTTTGATGAACATGCTACTCAACAACCGTACTCACCACCCTTACCGCCCACTCCGGCGGGCGAGGTGGCCCTCGAAGTTTCTTACGGCTCCAAGACAACCAAGGTCGCCAACATGCCTGCGAAATCTCTGAGTTCACCTCCGGCTAGTCCACCACAAGACTTCACTCCCAAATTGCCACCTCGTCCTGCCACAAGTATTCATCCATCCTCACGCGGACTTCCTACCTCTCCTGTCCGGATGCGCTCAGAGCTCCCTTCACCGACCCTAGTGACTCAATCTTCTACATCCAGTCCACCTTCACCTTCACATACATCTACAATCTCGGAGACGGACGACTCATTATCGTACTATGATCCAGGACCGTCTGGCGATGGGGGATCGAGGGAGCCCGCTATGAGCTCCGCGCCCGAACCATGGTCGACATCATCTCATCGAAAGACAGAGTTGCCACCGACGCCTAAAGAAACTCCTGCTGCCTCACCGCTTGAACCTGCTATGAGTAATGATAAATGATTATTATCGGGATGTTTCTGGTCCCACACGGATATTGGAGGTCATGTATTAGTTGTATAGGAACGTTTTATTACTAGGTATGCCGTGTATCATCTCCTTATTCTGGGGTTGTCTCCAAGCTAGGTCAAACACGATTCAGATGTATCTTGCGTCTAAATTCTTTCACTGCCATCGTTTCTCTTCGGTATGCATCTCTTTTTCACGTTGCTCCCACGACTTCCACCGGTGACGCCAATAGACATGTTATTGGGAGACATCAGAGCGTTCTCGGACCTTGTGCGCGTGGACATTATCTATTCGGTCTATGAGAATGTTACAAGCAAACTTTAACATACTGAGCAGGGTCAGGATCGATCGCCTTCAGGCGAAAGTTGCAACATGAAGATGAAACATACGGTAGGCTATCATCATGTGTCATAATATCATTACACAATCCTGTTGAAACGTAATAATGTCGAAGGATATGACATTGCCCGTGTTCCATGCTCAAAATTTGACGCTGAAACCGTTGAGAATCTCAAACCGTGATTTATAGATAGAAATGGTCCAACACAAAATCAAGGGTACCGCCTGCTGGCCTCCGGGTTCCTCGTAAACCCGATGTGTTCGAAGTCGGTGCACAAAACAGATCTGTTCCGTTTGAGAAGTGCACCAGAAGTCATTTTTCGCTCAGTGCGAAGGTGTGGACTCGTATATTGTCAGAAGGCTCATGGTTGGTCCGGTACACCCGGGTCAAGATGGACCTCAGGGATGTGAAATCTTGTCGCTGAGATTAGGCCAGGTGGCTTTGGTGGGACCCAGAACGTCACTGCTGTTCTAATGAATCGGAGTGATATTGTCGCTGGTAATCGCATCCAGTCGCAATGAATAGGCACAAACAATTTCATGTATCAACGGGTATAAGATATTCGGGGATCTCGACGTTTAATAGATCGTACAGTTCCACATCCTCTTCCTCGTCTTCGTCCTCATCTTCGTCCATCAGGTAATCGACCCAACTAGTGTCGGAAACAACCTGTGTATAGATCTCCACATCGTCCCAGTATATATCTGGAATTTCGGTATTATGCGAATCGTAAAACGCCGCATCGAAATCGCGCTCTTCTGCAGGAACGTCGCCCACTCGATGTGTGTCAGGAACAACCTCTACAAGTGCCCGCTGCTCTTCCCACCAATCTCGCCATTTGTTATGCCATTCAACAACCCTTGCATTCGCATGCACCCTACTACCGTGTCAGAATAACACTGGCAAGTCCTCACCAGAGAGCCTACCTTTGGGGTTGGAAATTGACCAATTGAAGGCCTTCCATTGATCTCGCACGCGATACGGCAACGTAAGCTACACACGGAATTGTTTGAATGGGTCAGCCAAGAATGTCATGGTAATACCTACCTTGTCCATCGGCAAAAATCCCCTCGAAATCCACCTTCACAAAATCGAGTGTTTGTCCTTGGGATTTATGCATTGTTATTGCCCATGAAAGGATCAAAGGCACTTGCACCCGGCGTGCCTCAATGTTACCCATCAACCCAACTTGATCGAAGTGCATTGGAACACAAAGAAGTTGTTTTCCATTGGCAAAATGCACTAAAGGATACTTCTCATCTCGCAGAAAAACGCGATTCGTCATATCACGCAGCGCCGTTGGTCGTTTGGCAATTGTAGGATCCGCGTTGTAACGGCCGAGGATACATTCCTCAATATACGTCCGATACTGGTACGGGGGTGGTTGAGTGGGCGGGTTCTGGAAATCTCCATCTTCATCATAGTCCAAGCCATCATAAGGTTCCAGGCCGCCCTGATCCTCGTCATTGTAACCAGGTATGGACATGTCAATGTCTTGTTTTCGTGCTTCGTGAATCGTCATGAAATCGGAGATTTTCCCCATACTTCCGTTAACCAGCACACCCTGTATCACGTTCTGCATCATTCTTGTGAGCCTGGCTACTCTACGACACAAGCTTGAGAGATGACCTACCTGGATCAACATGACCTGTGCCCCTATCTAGATTTTTGGTTTGGTTTGGCTCTATCATGTCTATTATGGTCGCTCACTGGTTGCACTCACCCTTAAAGTCAGTTCTTCAGGAGCGATCATCATGTGTTTCATAATGTTGTCAAAGTGCTTGTAGGACACAGGCATCCGGTAAACATCCCAACCCGCACTATCCATGGAATAATAGTGTTTGGAGGGCCCTGGTAAGCGTTCCAGCTCTCGTTGGTTGCGATCAGCCACATCTTTACGGCGCGATAGCCTAGCGGAGCTTTAGCTGCAGTACTTCTCGGGTATTAATGAGTGCCGTACAAGATGGCGGGTTGTACCCCAGCCGCACCAATAAGAGGTCGTTCAAGAGCTTTCAACATACGCACTTGCTGATGATTCAGGTTACCAAGTCGCATCGATGACAATATATCGATAAAGACTGCCGGTCAAGGACTTATCAATGGATATCAGCATAGATACCCTTCTAATCATACCATTGTCTCGCTGCCGAAAGACTTGTTCGAGAAAATTTGGGTGCGGAATACACGCTTGCCACCTCTTGGCGCCGAATACATAATCTGGAGGGGCAGCGCTGCCTTTGGTCGGAACGGGGGGCAGCTGGAAGAAGTCCCCAGCTAACACGAGCTGATTGCCACCGTCAGGTATTCATCAGAAATGCTGTCTATCGGAGGTCTCACCTGTATTCCTCCGAAGGGCCTTCTGTCTTTGCGAATGACACGCGCAATGTATTCCTGGAGTAATGTCAATGATGTCAAGGCAGCGCAACTGAGTGAGCTAGTTTTTTACCAGCTTGTCGAACAATTCAGCCTTCATCATGGATACTTCACGGAATAATTGTTGGGAGTCCTAGAGCACAGAGAGGATCGCGTACCTTCGTCAATGATCCAGACTTTTGTTGCTCGCCATTTGTCTCTAAGTTTGCGAGATCTTCTGATCCTTCTAGCTAGTATCTCCGCGACTTCAGATCCAATACCAATGCCTGCATATGAATGAATGGTCTGTCCACCAATTGCTAAGGCAGCGATACCCGTCGTTGCAGTGATAGCGATACGATATTCGTCTTCTTCGAGATAGAGAAGTTCTTTGATTATGGCCCGCAGTAATACCGATTTTCCGGTTCCTGGAAACGATTGTGAGGGGAGTCCAGGAATAATGGTGCTTAATCTAACCAGCGGGACCAGTGAAGAAGACGTTTCCTCCCGCTTTCACAATTTTCAGAATATCTCTTTGCTCAGGAGAAAGTGTTATTTCTGGGGCGGCATGTGCTGTGGGGTACCCGGGCACTCTTCCCTTTCCGTCGTGCGCTTCCTGTGCGGTACTTTGAAGGCTTGACGCCATCAGATGTTCCTGAATAATCTGTTTATATTCAAGAATATGGAGGAACTGGTGGAGATACAATTCCCGATTAGGGACAGGTCTGGTAGTGGTACTTGTCAGCGTTCGTTACTTTGCGTACTTAACAACGAAGGGACATACCCGTCCTGTAACTCGCCGCTTGGAAATTTCGAGTGGGACGTGCGTTACAATGATCTAGCCAATAATGAAGGAACGCTGGAAGGGCGAGGCTAACCATTCACATCTATCTCATATTACGCCTCGACTTTCATCATGTGACCGCGAAAAGCCTTCAAGCTGCAATGCTCTTGCCATGAGCCTCCAAGTCAGGCCTCAGCAGTAGGATCTACTTCTCTGAACGCCAAGGAATACAATTTGCGAGATACTGACAGGCATCATTGCTCTTTCGTATCTTGAGTATGCCTAAGGCGAAGGGCATGAAGTATTATGCGGTCGCCGTTGGTAGAGACGCTCCTGGCATCTACTCAACATGGGATGAGGTACGAAGTGATTTTCCAGTTGTGGTATATCGCTAAATCTTGTTAATTAGTGCTCCGCTAAAGTCAGCGGACCGAATAAACTTTCATATCCTAATGGACATAACTCATGGTCCTCGTAGGTTACTCGTTACCCGAAGGCCGTCCATCGAAGCTTCAAAACACGGGTAGAGGCAGAGGAATGGTTGGCATGTAACGCTTATTTACTCGCAAAAGAGATCACTCCTGATTCTGTATAAGCCAAAGCTTTACTGACGGCTCTCTACGCTGAACAAAATTCGGATGCAACAGAAAAGAAGTATTCCCCTCCAGCTGCGAACATACATCACCAAGAAGTTTCGGATAGTTTTCGGATCCCGCCCAATGTCAACGAACCTCCTAAGCCCGAACAGGACCGGCTGGAACCAGAAGTGACATTGTCACCAGAGCAAAGCAGAGTATTCGAGAGAGTCAAAGAGGGGCGGAGTGTCTTTTTTACTGGATCCGCTGGTGTGTTCAATATGCGTCCCCCCTGAAGCACGAACTCATGCTGAATGTCGAATAGGCACGGGAAAATCCGTTCTCTTACGAGAAATAATAAAGCTGCGAGGCGGCCCCTCTTCGAACTCTTGCGCCCAGGTAGCGGTCACTGCTTCAACTGGAATTGCGGCTATCAACATTGGTGGGGTCACTTTGCATTCGTGGGCCGGAATTGGGCTTGGAATGGAGCCAGTCAATCGTTTTGTTGGGAAGGTCCGATATCAGCCAGCGTTTGAACCATTGTTGAAGCGTTGGCGACGGGTGAAGACTCTGATTATTGATGAGAGTAGGTCTCAAAGCTGGTTCGTCCCCATGCCTTTGACCCTATTTGTGTAGTTTCGATGATAGACGGCGCGCTCTTTGACTATCTGGCAAGTTGACCGTCCATCTATCTCGATTTCCTGGATGCTTAGACATGAGTCGTAGGAGGAAATCGCCCGTCGACTGAGGGCAGATTACGATTTGCCTCCAAAGTTATTCGGGGGTATTCAGGTAAGTAAATTTGAGATCCATGGAACGCCCAGAAAAGTCATCTCTTCTGAAAGCTCGTGCTTTGCGGTGATTTTTGTCAGCTTCCCCCCGTCCCTGGAAAAGATAAGAAAGGACGACAGATTCCTTCACTTTTTGCCTTTGAGGCTCGAACATGGAGTTCTTGTATTGGGGCACCTATGATGCTCACTAAAGTGTTCCGCCAGAAAGATCAAAGTAAGAGTGTAGAAATGATGCAGAACACCTACTGACGTACCTAGCTTTTGCTGATATGCTCAACGAAATGCGTTACGGTAAAATGCAAGATTCCACCATCAAAATCTTCCAGAGCTTGGCTCGGAACGTCACCTATGCCGATGGTATCGAACCTTCCGAGCTGTGTGTTGTCTTTCCCCTCGTTCATGTAGAATGGTGTCTGAAGAGCGTCGGTCCCTAGATATCCAACCAGGAATGAAGTAGCTAATGCCAACAATTGGCGACTTGGGCAACTTCCAGGCGACCTCTGCACCTACGAAGCACAAGACTACGCGGGTGTTGATTACAGAAAAGAACCAATATCCTACGAACGAATGACATCGATACTAGGTCAGCTTATTGCACCTAAGAGGCTCGAGCTGAAAATCGGAGCTCAAGTCATGCTCATCAAGGTACTTACAATATGCAGCCTTATTCAACAAACCTGGTCGCCTGATTTTGTTCTCTTAGAACTTGCAACAAGGTGTTCTTGTCAACGGCTCCATAGGCCAAGTTATCCGCTTTGACACACCCCATGAGGCTGCAGCCTCCAACACCGAAATCGCCAAAGTCGAAACCGCCAAATCGAAAGACCAGTCCCAGGCTGGTGATGACGACGCATCGCACGAGAAAATGAAACCGAGCTGGAAGTGGCCTGTAGTTAAATTCACAAACGGAAAGACACTTGTGGTGATGCCTACTGATTTTACGGTCCACAACGGTGATGGCGAGACGATGATGGCAAAGAGATTGCAATTACCACTCATTCTCGCGTGGGCACTCAGCGTACACAAATCTCAGGGGCAGACGTTGGAAAGGGTGAGAGTGGATCTGAGGAGAACATTTGAGAAGGGACAGGCATATGTCGCGCTCTCTAGGGCCACGACTATGGAACACCTCCAAGTCCTGAATTTCTCGCCAGACAAGTATGTGATGCACCATATCCCCAACTTCTCGGTTCTCAGTCTCTGATAGGGTCATGGCGCATCCCAAGGTCTTGGCTTGGTACGGGCAGAATGCAAGCGCAGACGATTTTGAGGAGGATGATCTCACGGCATTTGACGAATACCACCACTGAGTTATGCATTCTCTGGTATCCCATGAGCACATTGATACAGCAGTCACACATTAGGCATGATTTATGGTACAGTTTAATTATAAATACACAAGACCCAGATAACGAGACAAGGACTACAAGAGGGACAAATACAGACCAGAAACGCCAGCCGATTCTTCTAGACCACCTCAACGAAATTGGCTGGGAAAATTCCTTCTTTATGATTGATTCGGCCAGTCCACCTTGAATCCTCTTAGATGCTGAGTTGCAGCCGAGTGAAAGAAGACATACCAGTCATCCGTGCTATCGCTCTTTTTTGTGATAGTGATGACATCGCCCTTATTAAAGGAAAGATCTCCATCCTGGGTTGGTAGGTTGGATTTAAGAATGTTTGCACAGAACATAAACTTACCTCAACAGCGTTGAAGTTGAACAACGCAACCGCACGGGCTACACCTCCAGAGTAGGAAGGCTGGTTCCCTTGTGGCTTTGATGTGGTGTATGAAGGTTGGGTATTAGTTGCCTTCCGCTGAGCCCCTGGAGATGAATCCGGAAATATATCATTGTTTCTGTCCGCAACATTGTAAGAGTATTGTGATCGAGATGCTGGGGGAGACTTGTTAGAAGATGGCATAAAATCCCCGCCGAGAGATGTGGCGCGTGGAACGTGCCCGCGGGAACTAGGTGCGCTAGTTATAGCATAGGCATTGCCAAAGGGGTCATCAAGGTCATCTACAAGGGTGCCACCGGTCTTGTGCGCAACCACCGGGTTGTTATGAGAATAGGTTGATCGGCGTGAGAGACTATTCCCGAAGCCATTGGCGCTCCGAGCATCAACCTCAGGAGAGGTGGAAGGGGACGTATTGCCAGAGAAGGAAGGAGCCCTGTCGCTATTGATGTCCCAATGAGAAGGTGGAAAAGATTGTCTTTCTTTATTCCTCTTCAAGAAGGATGATGAGCGGGAATAGGTACTAGGAGGTGGGCTTGGTTGGGTGGTTGATCCTGCGAACGCGTAGTCCGAATCCGGTGGACGATTGTACTCGTCGTGTATCCAATCCCTTTGCCCGGGCATTCTAGTGCAGCCGTCTAGGGTCTTGATAAGTGAATCTGCCCACTCTGGGGGGTCTACATGACCACCAAGTAACATCTTGACGGTAACTGGGGATTTATAAGCCTGGCTATTCGCATCCTGTCGTTCGACGATGACGGAACCCTCGACTGAAATGCCTCCGAAGAGACCTCGAGTTTTGGAATAGCTGTACCTGTGAGGAGCAATTAAGCGAAAGTACTCTGAGCAAATCTTGGACGGTCATACATGGCAGCAACCTTCCCACCACTGCTGACGGATCCAATCGCCTCGCCGTTCCGTCCGAGCGGACCGAGAGCAATACTCAAGTTCCCTCCCAAAGTTAAGGAGCCTGCAGCCATAAAGGATCTCTGAGGTAGACTGTCATTGTCAGCTCAATTCATCTAATATGATGGCTTACGATAGCCTGTGATAATTGGTGATCAGGGGATCATTATGCAGGGCCTCATGGTGGAGCGGGAACTCACGGCGCGAGTATTTAGGACCACAAGAAAATCTGTTACTTCGGCACCTGCCTGACCACCAAAACCAATTCCTGCAGTGCCTATCGCGCTAGGAGCAGACCAACCTGCATTTTGTTGAGTTAGATAAGTAAAGCAAAACAAAGCAGGCTTCTCGATAACATACGCCCGTCGTCCAGTCTAGCAATGACAACTCCACTCCCAGCCCTCGCAGAGAGGACGAACCCGGCCTTTACAACGGTGAAAATCGCAAAACCTTTAGCACGTTGGAGTACACTCCGTGGTATCACGCCATCCAGACCGTTATTTTGACTGTCAACGAAGGATTGAACTGGTGCAGGGATTGGTAATGCTGAGCACGAGAGGGGTAAGATACGCACAAATTTTTGCGGCTTTTGCACATTCTTTGGATAGTGGTTGCGGAAGGGGCGTATTGAACTTCATGGTGGTGTAGAGACGAGAGCGTTTGCTGCGGGTACCGAGAGAGCTGAAGCTCGGCTAGGCAAGAGAGCACACGTAGGGCGATCAAAGTCGTGACGTTAATGACGCTGTGTTAACCCTTATCTAATCTGGTCTGCTTAGTCATCCTTTACGAGATTTACATTCTATTTTTAGTTCCAACACTAGAGTCTAGAGGGATTGGTCGTCGACGGAGCGTTGATGGTCCGACAGGGCACGAGGCTTCTCTCCCGTCCACAGCGGACAGTGAAGACACGGTAGTCTTCTCCTCTACACTCACGTTACTGCGCTTGCTCGTTTTATTTATCTCCCCAACGACACACTCTACTATCGAATCGAAAACTAACCGAGGTGTGCCAGAGGGCACCGCCACCTCTGCGCGGCCCTGTTCTCGACATTCATTCGACTGCGCCCATCAGTCCTCACTACCATCTCTTGTCCACATCACCCATACTGCTCCCCCGTGCCCCTCCCCAGCTCACCACGATGCTCCACCGGCGCAGCCTTTGGACACAAGTGATTCTTCTTTGGTGCCAGGCCTGGCTCACTTCAGCTTCATACGTGTCCCCTTTGGAGCAGGTATGGTTCAAATCTTGCTTCCCGCACAGCGTTACGATCGAGCTCATTGCAAACATTATCAGTCTTTCTTTTTCGATTGGAATACTCCTGGTCAACCGTATCCTATTCCTGTCACTCGTGGGTTCTTTCGCATTTCTCTGAGTTATTGATCCAACGAATGATGCAGAACAATGCCAATCGATACACATAACTTGGGGGCGAGGAACAGCGGCGGGGTTCGCACACCTTATACTGCCTTCAGGACTCATCACTGACTCTTCCTAGGCCCAACCCAGTCTCTCCATATTATCTGCAAGTGTATACATCGTGCGTATTGTATCCTCTCTGGACCTGTGAGACCCATTCATCTGTGCTCTCAGGAATTTCCTTGTCCCATTCATAGTTTCCGTTGGTGATGATCTCCAATATGTAGGTTATATCCTTTCTGTTAACCGGATTGACGGTCTAAACATCCCGCTAGGATTGGGCTGTTCCTTTCGCACCCGGTACTCTGGTAAGTTAAAATATCCAACAGTCAGACTCCGCCTAAATTGGGAACATTTGCGACAGTACCAAATATGTATGGTAAGATCGTCTATGCTTCAGCTCCTTGATAAGTCTCTGATTTCCATTCAAAGTTTGACAAGAATGGTAACACTGGCGGATGCCAAGACGTGTACACTGTGATACCTAGCAACTCGTCAACACCGTCATGTGCCAATGTGACATTTCCAAGCCCTCTACAAGTAGACGCCTCGGTTTCGAACGGCCCTTTGTCCCAGTACGGTTGGGTCGATCAGGTATGCTCATTTATCGTTCCCTTTTATGTGTCTCGGCTCATTCAGAGGTAGTGTAGTGATATCTCCCTTGTTCCGCGCAATGGCACCCCACCCTATATCATGACGGTACGTCCCCCTTGGCGTGATTTTTGAATTCTCCGAATGAACTGCAACAGGTTGCACCCTCACTCCATCCTCCTTTCAACATTACCGGCGACGGGACTAAACCTCTGAACTGGACAGTCAGCCTATCATGGGCTTCTTCATTTTTTATCAGCGTTGTCGACTCTGCAGGTAATGTCTGGTCAAATGGGTTACTCCATAGTGGTGGGGGTGGATCAACCGCTTGCCTTTCTGGCCAACCACCTCAAAAGTATGTTACAAAGATATTGCAATTGAATTTTACTCAAGAAGTCGTAGCTCTTCGGATGGAATATCCCCAGGCATTGCAATCGGTTCCAGTTTGGCTGGTCTTGGCGCAGGTCTTTTGGCTGGTTCGCTGGGTGCCATACTGTTCTTCCACTGCCGCAATAAGAAACGGAAACCCACGGACTCGCTGATAGATCTCCAGGGTTCACACCCGGGCTCTCCTCAAGGTGCATATCTTCACGTCCCCTCAGTCAACTCTCATTATCATGCGGTACCAACCTCTGCAGGTTTCGGGGGCAACTCATTGGGCCTCTCTACGCATACTTCCAGCTACGGAAATCGTATGGGTCACTTACCATCTGGAACACAATACCACGTGGAGCCCTTTGTCCTACCAACTGTGGCTGAGGACGGCCGCTTGCATTCACCCTCATCTCCAACACATGCCCCAAGCAATCCCTCCCTTAATACATCTCCGTCCGCTGAAACTCGACCGGACAGCTCGGGAAGGACGCAAAGCCAGGTTTACGTCGTACATCATGATGGCGGACGGGCACCCGTGACTGTGTATACCCAAGAAGGAACACAGGTGGTTGAACTCCCACCTGGGTATCCTGGAGGTGCTGGTGAAGCCGGAGGACCGTTACATAACCCCCGCTCGCAAGGTGGACATGACGCACGGAGCGAAATTGCGGCAGGATCTAGTGGGATGGGAAGCGGAAGTAGTGATGCTGGAAGGACGGAGGGGAGTGCACCTGCTGCTACAGAACTGCCTGGAATATTGCAGCAGGTGCGGAGGCCAGGGAATATTCAGAAACCTTCAACACCAAAAGTAAACCGGCCTCATTCACGCAGCTGAAAAAGGACAGCTGCAAAGTCTTCGCCTATTCTCCTATTTTTGCTCTCCTTTTTATGGGATCGCGCGTTGCTAATCGATTTCTTCGCTGGAAGTGTATATACTCATTATTTTACTTGGTGTTTAGTTTTAACATTTTTTACCGCGGAGGTTTCAGACTCCGCGACGGAAATAACGGTCTATGGAGATTGGATCGACTATATGAGCATGTGCATTTAGAGACACAATATTCCAAGCTTGGCAACAAGCGAGTACATGACACAAATTGAAAATCTAAGTCCGATAGAAAACTCCAATAGGACATGGTTTCCAGTTGGTGACTTCCACTCTTCGCCAACCGATCGGAAGGCTGTCATTTGCATCGGCTTCCATCACCTCGGAACTACTGCCCGCGACAGAAACTGATGGCGGAGAGGTGGACTCCGAGACTGATGGTTTGTCCGCCATCCGTGTCATTGGTGACAGAAGCTGTGTGAGTCGGTCAGTCATCGTGGTCATGTCATTATCTGTCCACTCCTGTCAAAGAAATCTTCAGAATCATATACACCGAACAGCGGTCAACGCATCGAGACTCACCGAAGGAACCAGCCGGCTAGAAGAATTTTCCAAGAAATCCACAGCAATAGCGTAAGCAGGGTTTTGGGAGCACACAACTTGAATGAGTGCCTTGGCGCTACAATGGTCTGTCAAGACAGAGCTTTTCTGAATGGAGTTCCAGACGTACGCTTTGTTGTCATGAGCACGGGAACCACCCAATCCGTGTCCGGGAGCTTGCAGTAATAGTATTGCAATGTCCCTTCTGAGGTCGGCGTCTGTTTCCTCTCCGCGAGCGGACCCAGTGCTCTGGCTCGACCAAGTATCGAGGGACCACATCACCCAACGCGCGAGGCACATGTCGTAGGAGGTCTCGTTTTTGACCACAGCAGCTGTCTCACCTGTCGTTTGTATTGATACACTTTTGTTTTGTTCTCCCGGGAAGAGAACTGATAAGATACGTGTACAGAGGATGTATGCAAAATCAGCGTGGAGGACTTGAACATGTTTGAGAAGGGGTGCCCAGAGTGAGACAGAGAGTTGTGGAGGCCAAAATTTATCCTCTGGAAAAACGCGTTTTCTGTGAAGACGTGTTGAAGAATGAAGGAGTTAGGAGATCGTGGAGCGCACTTTTTTGATACGGGTACAAGTCCGCCTTTTTCCAGAAGAGCATCGCAGAACTGTTCCAGCGCCCACTTTTCCCTCAAGGCCAGGTTGTCGTCGCGACCCGCTCCTCGTGCTTGTCCAGTTGCCTGCTCGCTAGTATTCCAGTCAATCTCCCCCACATGAGTGTTTGCCGCGACTTTTGCCTCAGCAATCCACCTTTCGATATCTCGGATGATGGTGTTGACTTCTTGCTTATAACGAGCGCGCAATGAGGCATCGCGGGTCACTGTCTTAAGAACTGACTTGTATTGTCTCAACAAGGGCCAAAGTGGACGAAGCAGTGGTGTTTGTCGTTGAGGAGCTGAACTGGGATTGATGGTGGGGAGAAAATAATTATGAAGGAGCCAGCTCATTGACTATGCAATTTTATGTCAATGAGACTGCGCAAGGGGCAAGATGTAATACTCACCTGCTGAGCGGCCTCGCGGAGAAGTGCAATGCTGGGCAGGTCTTCATGGGTTGCTGCATGTCTTAGTTCCACTAGCCACGCAGGGAGACCTAATTGTGCGGCTATTGACGCGATTGAACGTGCGTAAGCCCCGAGTTGTAGAGGATCGACAAGGCCGTTAACAAGGCGAATGATAGTTGCTGCATAACCATGACGCAGGGACAAATGGTTGAACGAAGATCCATGAGTGTTTTTATCTTGTTGAATAATAACCAGAAGCGCTATAGTGGACTCTAGGGCGTGCGGCAGCGGTGTTATAGCCTTCCATGCGGATAACTGTTTCCAAGCTTGAATATTTTCAACACCTATGTTGAAAGCTAGCCACTCACACGGTTGATTGCGAACGTTTTCGCTTCCAGATCATTTTCATCGGTGTATATCCATGCACACACTTGGTCGAGTTCAGCGAGGGAAGCCCAGGGCACTCGTCGGGGAAGACGCATATTATGTTTTGGGATTTGTTGGCTCAAGAAAAAATCTTGGCATGACAGAGGGGGGAGAGATCTAATCTTATAAAAACACACGTGGGAGTTCTGATCTCGATCAGCGCCATTGGAAGTTGGTTCGAGTGAACAATTCCTATTGCGGTCCGCCTTAACCAGGGCTGCTTTCTCTGCTTTCCTTGGTTTGCAGGAGACTCGTTCTATACCTCGTTCCTTGATCTCCCGCTCTACACTACGACAGATACCCGCAGCTCTGACGAATCAACGACAAACCATATGCCAAAACTAGACCAACGTGGAATTATTGCTGCCGCAACGATTGGATGTTACGCACCCGTTGCGATATTGACCCTTCTATTGTTGCTCCGTTACGCTTTACGACGGGACGCAGGATGGTTGTTTCTGTTTATCTTTTCCCTCGGTGCGGGTATCTATTCTTCTTGGGTCATCGTAACTCAATGTTTCTATACAGCACGGATGAGCACTGGGGCATTACTTTTAGCCGCTGAATTGGTTCAGAGAAATGTCAACCTATTCATTGCAGCATCTATACTGCATGCCGGTGCTCTATCCTTCCTGATGATGTCCACCCTTGGATTTATAGGAATGGTGTGAGTCTTCTATCTCTCCCAGCCAGAAGACTATGTTCAACTATATAACAATAGTGGCCATCGGACGTTTAGCGACAATCCTCGGGTCATCTACAACCTGAGAATCCTCGGCTTGCTATCATTGATAGCTCTTGGTCTGACGATAGCAGGTGGTCTCGTTGGAACATTCATTGCTAAGACCCGAGGGGATGTGGGCTTCGTCTTGCGTCGTGTGGGTGCAGGTATTTACGGAGGGTTGTACATTGCCATTGTCCTGGTACACTTCGGGGCGTGGACGTACAGATGGCACCTCAAAAGTTACCGCCGAAAGGTGAACCTTTCTCTCTGGGGTCTATTCATTTTCTGGTACTGACCATATATACAGCTCATGTGGGGCATCTCTGTGGGCCTTATTCCACTAGGTGCAAGAGTAGCCTATGCCATCCTTGCGGCGTGGTCTGCGGCGGACGTATTCGGTGCCCAGCCATCCTCCAACGCCGTGCTCGCAAAGAGCAACCCAACTACAGGCAACTGGGCATTGTATCTTGTCCTTTCCCCCATCATGGAGTATCTCGTCGTCGCGATCTATCTCTTCTCGAGCGTTATACTCTCAAGGAGACACCATAAATATTGAGTCTTTGCCAGGCAATCACGAGATTTGTCACGACGCGAGTTTTTGATGATTTGTACCAATACGCTGTACTGAGTAGATAGATACCTTTAAGAAGAATTGATATACCTCAAAAAAGCAATAAATATATTGACCATTGATACTTTATCATATACCAATAGAACTTGGATGGATCACGAGCAGGATACAAGAGTGTACGAGCTACATAGTCAAGCTTCTCTCACTCCGTGAAGTATCACGGTGCGAAACAAAGAGAAGCTCCGGCTTAATTGAGCCCATATTTCCCTCTACCCTCACATCAACATACCCCCCATCAATGAATAAGGTGGAGAGTTGCGTCGCTTTCAAGAACGAGGCCGTGGTGAGGGATCAAGTTTAAAAAATCAAGATGAGAAAAAAAAGTTAATCAGTGGCAAAACGATCACGTGTATTCAAACCTCTGGTTGGTGCAGTAAACCCACTTCTTCTCTCGCAAGAAGGACGGTCCCTTGTCACGGGGAACGCTCACGTGCCCATGCTGGACCGTCCAGCGCGTGAGTGGTTGAGTTAGGGGCTGGGGACCCTTGATGAGGGGGTTGACCCTTTTCGAACTCGCCCA
>QFDT01008426.1:0-25361 GCA_003315915.1 Macrolepiota dolichaula | reverse complement strand
CAACGTCCGACTTTAAACATGCACAGTTAATCCATATTCGACCGGATCTAACCAAGTTCCGGGGAGATACACACTCGTCTGTTACGCACCTTTCTCCAGTCTCTGCTAATCCTTTTCTCCTTCCGGCTCTCACTCATACGAGTCGGCACCACTGCCTCACCCGTACCACTCGTACACTTTCACAGCCGTTTACTCTCATCACAACGATGCCCACTTCACCAACTTCGCTCACCATTACCTCACCCGGAGCCACGAGCACCACCACCTCCAATCTTAAATTCAAAAAGTACTCACAGTGGACCCAGATATAATCCAAATGATTTTGGACTTCACACAAGGAGAAACTTGTGAGGGGCAGACCAACAACTACGTATCGCCGTTCTTGACGCGGTTCGCCGACAAAAATGATTCATTCGATCTCGGGCGGATGTGGAAGCACTTTATATGGGAGGTTTTACCGGAGTGGTGGAGAAGCCATGATGCGCCTATGTATGTCCCCCAGTGTTTTTCCCATCCTATTCATTTTTCGCTTATGGGTAATAGCGTGGATGGACAGAGAGGATGTATTCCTATTGCGTGCAATGGAACAACCAACGTACATGTCCATAGATGAGCTGCCAGAGGTGTTCAGAGTGCAGGTATCGGTCCGGGAAGAGGGAGAAGAAGAAATTGAGGATGGCGATAGGCATTCCTCGTCGCGGTAGTGATGGCGAATATAATAATGTGAGTGACCCGCCGGATTCAGACTTGATTACAGCAATAACCCGTGACCTTGGACTACTCTTTTCAGGAGACACCAAACATCTTTTCCGATGATCTACCGAAAATGTTATACACGATTTAGAGAGATTTGATTAATTCTTGTATTATACACTGAGTAATTTTCATCTAGGCATATTGCTTGGTCAGAGCAGTCAGGAATTCGTAAGTAACTGTCGTAGTCGTAACTAACACGCTCGCCAGGAGGTGTAGGGTAGTCCTTTCGTGCTCACTAGTCTCGTCGCTGGCACAAGCAGGCGACTAGGTACTTGAACAATGAGGGTCATAATAGTGATCTGTGTGACCTCGGGTCCTGCTGGATCTATATTGCTGGGGATCAACTTCCTGCTGGATGAAGAACCTCAATTCGTCACTCACACGGGTCAGAATTTCAAGTGTCAGTTGATAATCCACCTCCTCTTTCGAGCTAGCCCCGAACGCCCTCGAAAGAGTATGCCCATCCCCGGGTCCACGATTATCGATAAGATTCAGGTTCTTGAAAAACAACTGTAGCTCTTTGCAGCTTGGTCGCTTACGGGGTGCATAAGCCCAGCATTTCTTCATCAGGCTCCACATCGTGTCCTCGATGGAATCTGGGCTTTCTGGCGATGGTCGCGGAATTTTAGCTCTCTTTTTATCCATGAGGATATACATCACTGATGCGTCCGTCTGCGTGTCATGGAAGGGTACTTTGCGTGTAAAGACCTAGTAATTTATTTATGAAATTGACGCAATAAGACTGAAAAATAATATACCTCGTAGCAAACACAGCTAAATGACCAGATGTCACTCGCCATTGTAGATCGTAGAAAGAATTCGATGGATCTGTTCACTGCGAATGACTCGGGTGCGCTCCACCTGATACTACCCTTGGGCGACGTCGTACTTTTCAGGCTCGTTTCGACGTGCGACATTCCGAAATCGGCAATGAGTGCCCGCTTATCACTAGAAATCAAGATATTTTGCTGTAGTAAAATTTTGTCAGCCATCAGCTGGTATGGTATGGTTGATAAGCATACTCCTTTGAGGTCACGATGCACGATTCCAAGTGCGTGCAAGTAGCTCAGCCCGTCGGCAACATCGGAGATCTGAGGGCGATGAACGAATTCAAGGAGACTGGCATACAAAATTACTCACCAGAAGCATGCGGAGGCCTCGGGGGTGATCCATTTTCGAGTATTCATGAAGATTACCGTTTTCGATCCACGGAGAGACGAGACAGGGACATTGAATACGCGAATCCTCATAAACACCATAAAAAGGTAAAACATTCCTATGCGAGAGATGGGCCCACATGATGAGCTCCCTAGCGCATGTCTTTACGGAGAGGATGAGTCCTTGGGCCGCGTAAAACAACGAAAATACCTGCAGAGATGGACTGGCGCTGACCCCGCTGGGATGCAGGGATACGAACAATCTTGAGACATACGCGCTGATTCTTATATTTGCCTTTATAGATGTCCGCAAAACCACCTGCATCAAAAGGTTTGGTATCACACTCGACCCCTTCCAGGATGTAGCATCGTGGAAAAGCACAGGCTATTGTTGCGAGCCGGCAGAGTAGTAATAACATTCTCCCCCATTTGTCGGGTTGTATTGTGTTAGATTCTTGAAGTATCTTCAAGAACAGTCAGCCGATTCCTTCGATATGTGGCAAATGGTGATTGACACATACGTTATCGATAGCTTCGGCAATACACTTGGCCTCGTCAGGTTTCTGGAGTTGACTAAACAAGGCCGCTTGTCTCCTCTTGTCAGCGGCGATGTTCAAGGCCAGGGTTTGCAGCTGTAACTTATCGGGAATTACTACTCCCTGGATTTGACTGACTCGATCTGGGTCTGCGGTTCGGGCTGTCATGCTCAACTATAGGTGATAGTGAGGTTGAGTCGTAAGGGCACGTATTATTGGGAGGAGGGGAATTGACGAACCGCTATTTTGGGGGTTTCCGATGAAACAGCAGGCTGCAATAAATTACGGGCTGCCTATTCATGATGGTGTTAGTGACCCAGTGATTTGCAATGTGAATCAGCGCTTACAAGGCGAATCCCGGTGTTTGTCATTAGTCGGCGTATTCTCCCCAGCAATGTCACATTCTGTTCACGTTCATCCTTCACAAACTGCTCTTGATCCTTCCGTGACTGGTTCAGCTCTATCATGACGTCGGGATCAGCAGTGTGCGCTAATTCGGTCTTCATTCGGCTTATCAAGTCATTCTGCCTCTGGACCAGCTCCCCATGAAGCCGATTACCCGCCTTTGTAGTCAGCAACCTCTTTTTCTGGTCTACAGGTTCCTTCTGGAATTGGAGTAATCCAAGAGTGAGTTGTTCGTTACGTTCGGCCATAATGATAGGGCTGAGAACCTCCTGAACCGATGCCTTTGTATGCTTAAAACGTGAAGTTTTTGATCCCCTGGCAATCATTTCTGCCCAGTAGTCCCTCTTGAGCTCGTCCTCCCATGCAACGCGTGCGTCCTGTTGGCCATCGTCCTCGGCATCCGGCCACATTGTTGTTGTGAAAATGACCCTCGCAAAAAAGTCCTTTCCGCAGATTTTCCTGAGCAAGACAAGATCTCTGAGCAGCGTGCCTGTCATACGGGTATCGGAGATGCGAGACAGGTAAAGAATCCCTGAGAGGCGCAGGCCTTGTTGCCGACTGTGGGGCATGGGTGCTTATTGAGCCCCCCCTGGACTGTCTCCCAAAAAGTCTGGGTAAACGCACATTTTCATGAGCCATCCAGCGATCTTTTCAAACGCTTCTAATTCTGAAAATTGTGTGCTCTCAAAACTGGGCGTATCCACGAGCACGACATTCCTGCCACCAGAAAATCTCATCCGTACAGCAGAAACCTTGCTCGTACGCGATGAAAGGCTGTATCGATTGCCGAGAGCGTTGCAGAGACCAGTTGCTATTTGGATGAACTATGGTTGGGTGAGTCTCACTCAGGAAGAGAATATGCGCTGCTTCCTTACGGTGCTTTTGCCGGTTCCTGTTGGCCCCATGACCCTGAGGATCAAGTTAGGTGGCGGTCCAACGGACTGTCAAGACTTGACCTACATGATGATTATGTCTCCTCGCGTCAGCTGTGAAACATCAACAAACTCGGATTCAATATGTTCATGTTCATTAACCGGGCTTTCCAAGGGCGAAAGTTCACCCATATTGCTTGAGGATCTATTGGGTATCGCAAGCTCTGGCGGAGTCTGTTCGGGCGCCTCATTTGTCCGAGGCAGTGTTTGAAGACTTTTTTCAAAGCAGAAGAACCATAAGCGTTAGGAGCCAGGTTCGGTGTACAGTTAGCTAGAAAGTATACCTGATTGTGTCCGCTACCTCTTGCTTGTTGGTTGGCATGGTTTGAATGCCACAAAATCGAGATGCTCGTTGTAAGCAGACGCGACAGCCTCGTGGCCTCGTAGCCTTCATGATTCTTGTATCATTGGCGCTTTAGGAGGACATTATATTAGGCACTTTATTTATTTTCAATTGTGTGATAGGCAAAAAGTGTGTGTGTGTGTGCTCCTATTGCGTGCAATGGAATAACCAATATGCACGTTCATGGATGAACTGCCAGAGATATTCAGAGTACAAGTCTCTGTCTGGGAGCCAATGGTTGGTACGTCATAACCAGAGTGTTCAAATATCGTTAGAGCAGGACACCTCACGTGCAAAGTCGGAGTCGGTCGCATAAGCCGCACGACTTTGATCGCATGCCGCCGAGTTGGTGACTGGCACAGCTCTGCTCCCAGTCGCGGCAGTGATGGCGAGTCTGACAATGTGAGTGACCCCCACTAGATCTCAAGTTGGAGCTTGAGCTTGATGAACAATAATAACTTGTGACCTTATCTTGTGCCACTCTTTCCAGGATACCAAGTATCTTTTCCGACGATCTACCAAGTGTGTTATGATGACACGATTTAGAGAAATCAGATTGATTCTGGTATTATATGCTGAGTGATTGCTATCTGGACAAAGCGCGTCATATCGTTTGAGTAAATCGTCGGAACATCAGGAATTTCCAGGTATTTGTAGTAATGGTAACCAACACGCCTCGCTCGGTGTAGAACAGTCCCTTCGCGCCTACCACCAGACCTCACCGCAGCCAAGTACCTGAACTGCATCCCGTCAACTAGGTTGATAATCATGACCTGAAATACACCTACCAGGGAACTTCGATCAATTCTCCTACTGGATCTGTATTGCCGGGGATCAACTGACGGCTGGATGAATAACCCTTAAATCATCACTTACACGGGTCAAGATTTCAAGTGCCCGTCGATAATCCACCCCCTCTTTCGAATCGGCCTTCATTGTCTTCCAAAAGGTATGTCCATCTTCAGGTCCAGTTACGGAACGATCATCGATAAGATTTTGGCCCTTGATAAACAACTGCAGTTGTTTGCAGGTTGGTCGTTTGTGGGGTCCACGACTCCAGCACTTCACCATCTGTTCCCACATCTTATCTTCGATGTGTTCAGGGCTTTTTGGCGATGGTCGCGGAATTTTAATTCTCTTTTTGCTCATGAGGATATGCATCACTGATGCGTCCGCCTGCGTGTCATGGAAGGGTACTTTGCGTGTGAAAATCTGGTAGTTTCTTTATAAGACTTGGACAATAGGACTAAAAAATAATATACCTCGTAGCAAACACAGCTAAACGACCAGATGTCACTCTCCATTGTAGGCTTTGTGAAGGGTTTGGCGGGTCCGTTCGTAGTGAATAACTCAGGTGCACTCCACCTGATACTACCCTTGGGCGACGTCGTATTTTTCACGCTCGTTTGAACATGCGAGATCCCAAAATCGGCAATGAGTGCTCGCTTATCACTAGAAACCAGGACATTTGTCTGTAGTAAGATTTTATTAGTCGTTAGCTGGTATGGTATGGTCGATAAGCATACTCCTTTGAGGTCACGATGCACAATTCCAAGTGCGTGCAAGTAACTCAGCCCGTCGACAACATCAGAGATCTGAGGGTGATGAGCGAAATCAAGGAGACTGCGGCATACCTTACCACTCACCAGAAGCATGCGGAGGCCTTGAGGGTGATCAATTTTCGAGTACTCATGAAGATTACCGTTTTCAATCCACGGAGAGACGAGGCAGGGCCATTGAATACGCGAATCCTCATAAACACCATAAAAAGGTAGAACGTTCCGATGAGAGAGATGGGCCCACATGGTGAGTTCCCCAGCGCATTCCTTTAGGTAGGGAATGAGTTCTAAGACCACGTAAAACAACGAATACACCTGCAGAGAACGGCTGGCGCTGACCCCGTTGGGATGCAGGGATACGAACAATCTTGAGACATACGCGCTGATTCTTGTATTCGCCTTTATAGATGTCTGCAAAACCACCTGCATCAAAAGGTTTGGTATCATACTCGACCCCTTCCAGGATGTAGCATCGCGGAAAGGCACAGGCTATTGTCGCGAGCCCACAGAGTAGTAATAACATCCTCCCCCATTTGTCGGGTTGTATTGTGTTAGATTCATGAAGGATCTTCAGGAACGATCAATCGATCTCTTTTGCGTGGCAAATAGTAACAGACACATACATTGTCGATAGCTTCGGCAATACACCTGATTTCATCGGGTGCCCGGAGTTCAGCCAACAAGGCCGCTTGCCTCCCCTTGTCGGTGGAAATATTTGAGACCAGAGTTTGCAGCTGTAATTTATCAGGAATTACTATCCCCTGGACTCCACTGAATTGATCTGAGTTTGCGGCTTGGGCTGTCACACCCAGCTATGGGCGATAGTGAGGCGCTGAGCTATAAGGTCGTATACTTATGGGAGGAGTTCACGAACCTCTGCTTCGGAGGTTTCCGATGAAACAACAGGCTGTAATGTATTACGGGCCGCCTATTCATGAAGTCATCAGTGACTAGTGACTAGTGGCGTGAGTCTGAGGCGCTTACAGAGCGAAACATGCCATTGTTCGACATAAGTTGGCGCATTCTCCCCAGCGATGTTGGAAATAGTTCCTGTTGATTGTTCACGGCTTGCTCTCTATCCTTCCGTAATTGACTCAGTTCATCGAGAAGAGCCTTAACGATGACGGGATCAGCATTGTGCGCCAACTCGGTCTTCATTCGGTTCAGCAAGTCACTCTGCTTTTGCATCAGCTCCTCAATAAACCCATGAAGCTGTTTCCCCGCCTCAGTGGCCGGCAACTTTTTTTTCTGATCTACGAGTTCTTGCTGGAGTTGGAGCAATCCATTAGCGAGTTGTTCGTTGTGTGCGGCTATAATGATAGGGTTGATGATCTCCTGAGCCGATTCCTTCGTGTTCTTGAAACGCGAGGTTGTTGACCCTCCGGCAATCATTCCTGCCCAGTAGTCCCTCTTGAGTTCGTCCTCCCTCGCAACGCGTACATCCTGTTCGCCGTCGTCCTCATCAACCGGCCACATGGTTGTTGTGAGAATGACCTTCGCAAAAAAGTCCTCCCCGCACAGTTTCTTGAACATGGCCAGGTTTTTCAGAGGCGTGCTTGCCGTGCGGCTGTCGGAAATACGATGCAGGTAAAGGATCCCTGAGAGACGCAGCTCTTGTTGCCGACTGTGAAAAATGAGAAATTTATTGAGCCCTTCAACTGGTTTCTGACCCAGAAAAAAACATTTGCAAACGCATTCTTGAGCCATTCAGCGATGATATTGAGCACTTCCAAATCGGACAAGTGCGTGTCGTTAAAACCCGGTGTATCAACGAGCACGACATTCCTGTCGTCAGAAAATCTCATGCGCACAGCGGAAACCTGGCTTGTACACGGTGTAAGGCTATGCCCAACACCATGAACACGACCCGTTGTTGTTTGAATGAACTATAGTTGAATGAGCTTCACTCGGGAAAAAAGTGTGTGTTGTCTTTCTTACAGTGCTGCTGCCAGCTCCGGTAGGTCCCATGACACTGAGGATCAGGTTAGGTGTTGGTTCGGTAGGTTGCCAGAGAGCTGAACCCACACGATAATTACATCTTCCCGCGTCAGCTGCGCAACGTCAATCAACTCAGTGTCGATATGTTCGCTGACTGGGCTTTCAAAGGACGAAAGTTCACCCATATTCGAGGGGCTTGAGGATCCATTGGGTTGAGACATGGGTATAATGAGTTCTGGGGAAGCCCTGTTGGGCGCCTCATTTGTCTGAGGCGGTGTTTGAAGACTTCGCCCAAAGCAAAAGAACAACAAGCATTAGGAGCCAAGTTCGGTGTACAGATGGCCAGAAAGCGTACCTGATTGTGTCCGTTACCTCTAGCTCGTTGGTTGGCATGGCTTGAATGTCACGGAATCGAGGTGCTCGTTGTAAGTAGACACGGCAGCCTCGTGGCCTCGTGGCCTTTTCATGATTCTCGTATCATTGGCGCTGAAGAAGGACATTAGGCACCTTATTCAATTTCAATTGTGATGGACGAACAGAGAGGATGGTTTCCTATTGCGTACAATAGAACAGCTAATACACATAGTTATGAATGAGCTGCCAGAGACTTTCAGTGTGCAGGTGTCGATCCAGGAAGAAAGAGAGAGAGAGAGAGAGAGAGAGAAAGAGAGAAAGAACTTCGGGATGCTGGGCCACCAGTTGTGGCAGTGATGATGAATAATAAGTCCAACTCGCCAGATTCAGGGCTCAATAATTCGTGAATTAATCGCTCTTTCCTGGCTTGTGAAGATCAGCCATAGAGGCGTCAGTGTGGCGACCTGGAATTGGCGAATATTATGTTTCGATAGACCAAAGTTTTGAGGGATCCGATATGAGCTTTCATAACTTCAGTACTTGGCGGGTGGCAGAACTGGGTATTGGCCGAGAACGCGAGAGAGAAGGGGATGAGTGGATGGTTGCTGCAAGTGACTTCATGGCTGTTGGTGCCCTTTGGACGCACATTTATTTTCGGATGATGGTATGGCCGGCCCAAATTCATGCATCGCGGGAGCCATACCGTCCGCGAACTCACGGACGTACATCAAGGTGTTCATCGTGTTCATACCCTGTACCCATCCGTAAAGCCGGTGGTGGTTCAATTGAGACCTATTGCAGTCGTGGAAGTCTGCTGTCTACAGGTTTGTGTTCGCTCTGCTTGAATGTAGACCGTTTCGATAATCTCGAAGTGTTTAGGCGAAGATCACCTTGATAGTTGAATTTGGCTTGAGAAAAGGTCCTATACGCGTTGAAAGTGCGGCTTTATTTGATACTTCGAAAGTCAGATTTGATTCACTATAGACCAAGGTGCCCTCCGAGGCCTTGTAAAACCCTTGATTTTGCATTCGGGTGGGGTAACAATGAAATTATACTTCACAAATGGCATCCACAAAATGCATATCATGTCACATCCTCATCCACGTACCCTCACCACCTTCCGCTTTCCCTTCTGCACATTCCCAGCCCCACTCATGCCAGGTAACAATCCTGCTTCGGGGTTATTCATCCCGGCTTTCACAGCCTCAACGAGTGTTCCGGTTGAAATTGCGGGGGAATAGGCAGATACACGGCTCGTTAATGGAGGGAGGGGTTCCGGAGGAACAGGTAGCCGCCTGCCGCCTTTCTGTCGATGTTCTGAAATGTCGGTACTTTGGATGGCTGAAGATTTGGATTTGACAGAACCTGATGCAGGCTGTTTACCCTTGTTGCTGCCGCTAGTTGTCGAGGCTGAAGTTGTTTGATTTGGGTTGGATGTCGATGAACCGCCAGCAGATTTGGCTACGGGCGGAGAAGAATCCTTAGACGGCCCGAGGTTATAGGGAGGTTTGGGCACATTCTCGGGTTTGAGCATTTGGATCTGGAAGCAGATCGTTTCGAGTAACTGCTTTTCTGTAAACGATGTTAAGAAGGATGTGTTAGCAGGAGTACATACCAGTCAGTGGGACACGTTGGGTATGTACTTACTACTCTTGATCATTGGGTTAACCAAGCGCCCATCTTTCTTCCATTGTACCCTCACTCGACCTGGATTCTCCCAGTCGCGTGGGTGTGACTTGGATACTTCGTGCAGGGTGCCGAGTCCCAAACGATTTGCAGCATCAGCGATGTCTTTGCTCAGCGGCCACCAGAGACTCTTTCCCCTCTCTACCCTCCTTTGACCAGTGCCGTATGGGCGCTTCGCATCGAGGTAGATTGGATAGACACACGTCCAGCTATTTCGCCCATTGTTCGATCATATAGATAGAGACACGCAAAAAAAAACAGCAAAACAGGGGACATGGGGCACATGGATGAAAAGAGGACACCACAAAAGTCATTGACCATTTGGGTATGAAATCAGAAAAGGAACGAACGTCTTGTATGTGCTGCTGTCCACGGTCTGGGCACCTGTCGCTCCGGGGCGAGGTGGAGATGCCGGTCCAGGGCGCTGATAGTCCATGTCCATATCGTTGTCGGATGTCAAGTCATCCGAATAATTGAAGTTGAGCTGTTCGAGGAGCGGGCCACGAGTACCGGTGTTAGGCAAGGGTAGTGGAAGTGGGAGGTCTGTGTCATCGTCAAATTCTTCTTCTACGATTGCAGTTTTCCTGGACATGATTGTGGTTGTTGGAAGAGATGTCGATGTGGGCCTGGTTTATTCGTCAGAATCCCATCACCATATCACTCCCGCTCTTCTTCCCACGATCAACTTTATTCTGCGAACCTATGCTTACACCACCACGACCTCTTGGTCTCATGTAAGTACCTCCCTCTGTGATTCAACTTTCTGCTCATACATTTCTCAGATTGTTCTTTCTGTGGATCTTCTCACTATGCACTGCCCAATCTGCTAGCAACATGACACGGGACTTCGTCTGCAGGCCTTTCGGTCTCTGCGAGAAGTGCCCGGAGGAGGCGGTATGTTTTATGGCTATGTCATGCCATTGAAGACTCATATTTTGAGTTTCTCAGCTACACCAGCCGTTCTGTCAACCGTTCGGCAATAGACGTCTTCTGCATTGTCGAAGCATAGCTTCTAATTCCTCATCCACATCTTCAACTTCTGGGCCCGAGTCCGGCAACGCTGAACCATCCTCCAACAACAACGATAATGCGAATACGAGGCCGCACTATGCACAACATCCACCTTCGCTCGATGATAGTCCTCCCGCTACCGATACAGCGACACCCCATGGAGAGATTCTTGCATGGGGGTCATGTGGACGCCTTGCTTCGACAGAGCGCGCCGACTTCTTCGAGTTTGCGGCTGTAAATTTGTTATTTGTGTGTGTTGGCGTAGCGGTTGTAGTTTGGAGATTGAGCCGGATGAGAGTGTTACATGCACGGCAGCTGGCTGCTCGGATTGGAATGGTTCGGGGGAGGCGGTGAGGCTTTGCGGTTTAGATTCCCTTTGTGGTGGAAGGTAGAGACGAGGTATTGTTAGATTAACTGTGAGTTCCTGGTTTTAAAGTCCGTGCCAGTGATCATACTGATCTCATCGTCCCTGTAGTATTGTACTTTCCGTTCGTCTGTCGTACTGCATATCCTATAATTCAACATCACCGCAGACCCCCTACGAAACAGCTACCACATCTTTGAACCCCCGTCACTAATATGGATATTGATGTATAGGTTATGCACGGTGCTCGCGATGCTTCTTGTGGACCTGGGGCCAAAATCCACAATCACATCCACCGCCACCAGCCCTGTTGCAATTCCCACATAAGCCAACCCGGGCAGTCTCTCTGTTATTGAATAGTCCATATCCTCCGGTGCCGGAGTGACCTAGTCTTTGGCTAGAGTGATCTCTCGTTGGGGTATTGCCTTGATCACGAGTGATTACTCGTGTACACGGACTCGTGATCACTTGGGAGGGGTCGAGAGTTTTGCGACAGCTTACAAGCAATCGGGTCAGAGGATATATCAGCATGCACCGAAGTTTGGGGCTCCCTTTACCACACGACCACCAAATGTTTGCGGCCCCACAACCGCCTGTTTCGGCCGTTCTATGAAAGCCTGAGAGTTTTGAGCATGGAGAAAAGTCTGTAGAATATGGAAGAGATGGATGATATGTCATTTGACATGAGCAACGGTCGTGCTGCTCATTTCGCTTAATCATATGGAAGAGTTCCTTCAAAAACTTTATGTGTAGATGTATTCATAGTGGCATTTCATATTTTTAAACCCAGAGCCCAGTTAGCACTATTTTTAGAATATATTCTTCTCACACTCCCACCTCACTTTCTCGAATCGGGCGTTCTTTTAGGGTGAGCTATGAGGTACATATGCTTATCTGAAGGGCATATGGTGATACGTTTCAGCCGTTCCTAGGAGATTCGAAACACGTGTTTGCAACGTGCCAGCGGTTCTCCCGGTCATCGGGATTCGTGGGGCGCTTATACATGTTTTCTTGCCTCGCGCATCATTTATCCGACAAATGATTTCTTGGGAGTACACGCCAAACGCCTAGTGAATGCCCGGTCAAAAGTATATCGGCCAAACGGATGTCAAGGATAACTCAAGCGCCTGAGTAGCGTTTTCTCCAAGAATACCATCAGGTGCCCACGATGCTTCCAAACACCACCGCCCACCATTGACCAGGTCATGGCCTTCTACTCGTCGGGATCCGGTACCCATCATCCGTCCTTCAGTGTTCGACCTCGTGTTCGACATCCACATTCAGGCTCCAGTTACGAGATTTATCCTTGATCCTCCTTGATCTGTAAGGTTCTTCCCACTCACTATCCAATCCTCATACGGGCCCAAGGCCTGGATGTGACAAAATTCCTTTCATCTCATCGTTTCATCACACAGGCCCCCTCACTGCCAGCCTCCACTAGGCTCGGCGCATTGTCGACCATACAGCCTCGCCTATTGTATATCGTATCACACTCACCGATAAATTGTCTCCGCATCGTCTCCTCGTTCCTGAATATTACACATGTGCGTACTCTGTTATCTGTAGCATCCTCGCCTTTGCCTGACCTTCCGCTCTTTCCTTTAAGCTATATTATATCCTCACTTCTGCTACCAGACAAGAGCCCACTTCCCCAACCCCCACTGTTTATTTCGTTTCGGCTTTGCGATCTCTTGCAACTCCCACTCTTTCCGAGCCCGTGTCTCTCCTCGGTACCTCCGGGCACTGAATTGTTTCCTTCCTCGTCGCTTCTGGTGAAGTGAACTGCTTCCATTTTTGGCTCTATCCACGCATCCTGTCCCTGAATCTATTTTGATACGACACATCGACTTCGGCCTCAAGTTTCTCCTCCCGCTATTCGAAATTCTTTGCTCCCCCGTTTTCTTCAGCCTCAACAATATCCTCTGCGACGATCTGACGAAATGTACGGCCAACCAACAACTTTTTCCTCCTACAAGCTGCTGGCAGCTCTCTTCTCCACGTCTCTGCTCTATATTATTCTGTTTGCCTATCTCCCAACTGCATCGGCTGCGCCTATGTGTGGTCTCAAACCACCCAGATCTGCACGAGATACTACTGGCCCTGCGGCCCCCGTTACTACTGGTTATGGGCCTAACAATGGGACCTCAGGTGGCGGCGGTGGTAGTGGAGGGAATGGAACTACTACTGAAGAAGTCGTCATCACGGGCTGGTATCCCGGTTGGCTTGCGTCTTCTTTCCCACCAGCGAGTTTGTCGTGGGACAAGTGGACGCATATGACTTATGCTTTCGCGTATGTGGCCCTTTGTTTCATTGATCAATTCCGGTGTTGATAAATTGCAATATGGTACAGGTTAACAGGACCGGATGCCAGCAACGTAATTCTGAATTCGGATGATCAGCAAGTGTTACCAACGTTTGTTGCAGCTGCGCACCAAAATGTGAATCAAATTTTTCTCTGAGCTTAGAACCCGACTGAATGCATTGTTACATAGGGTGTGAAAGCCCTAGTATCTATTGGCGGCTGGACCGGGTCAAGATTCTTCTCGCCTGCAGTAGCAACCCCAGAGAATAGAACTGCCTTCGTAGGCGCGGTGACGAAATTGGTAAATACTTACAATTTAGACGGTATAGACTTCGAGTATGTATCTTCTTTTTCGAAACAAGCATGTCATGCTAATATATGTAATGTAGCTGGGAATACCCCAACAAGCAAGGCATTGGCTGTAACATCATCTCACCCTCCGACTCGGCCAACTTTCTGGCCTTCCTCCAGCAACTCCGACAGGATTCGACAGGCGCGAAACTGTATTTATCTGCCGCAGTGAGTATCGCACCATTCATGGGGCCAGATGGGACGCCCATGAGTGATGTATCGGAATTTGCCAAGTATTTGAATCACATCGGTCAGTCATCCTTTGCTATGGTTAATTTAACGGGCTTGGCACTAACGAGAGTGAACAGCAATCATGAATTATGACATTTGGGGTTCTTGGTCAACAGGGATCGGACCCAATGCACCACTTGATGATTCATGTGCGCCCACGCAGGCTGGTTCTGCAAAGTCTGCAGTCGCAGCCTGGACAGGTGCGAAGTTCCCTGCCAATCAAGTACGTTGTTCACTGCCTCCCTTACTTCACGGAACAGTGATGTAATTACTCCTATTGTATAGATCGTACTAGGTGTAGCTGCGTATGGACACAGCTTCAAGCTCAGTGGCCAGAGCAACTTCTCCGTTTACTCACCGTTTACGACGAACAATAACCCGCTCGTCCCTAGCGATGGTAGTCAGTTCATTTCGCTAGCTATCGTAACCCTTTTTCTTACATATGAATTATACAGGCGGAGGTGTGGATATTTGTGGTAATCCAGTGACTGGTGGGGGAGGCACTGATGTATACGACTTCTCGCAAATGGTCACAGCCGGATTCTTGAATAGTGACGGGACAGCTGCCTCGGGGATCGACTATGTCTACGATAACTGTAGCCAAACAGTGAGTCGCACACACATTTCGTTCTTCTTTTCGCTACAACCATTCTTGTAATTAAATAGCCTTTTGTGTATAATCCCAACTCGGGTGTTGTCATCTCTTATGATGATGCTACCAGTTTCGGTACGTTATCCCCCATACACTGGAACGAATCATTGACGTGGTTTTATAGCGGCCAAAGGAAGCTTTATTAACAACAACGGGATGAGAGGCTTCGCAATGTGGCAAGTTGCGGGGGATGAGCACGATGTGCTGTTGGATGCCATCAGTAAGGCCATGGACATCCAGGCTGTCTGTTCTTAGTGTATACAATTGCATGTATCTTCGTTCGGTGTATCATAGGTTGGTATAAATATGTCACATATGTTTGTCGATGCTTGAGTCTAGCGCTGTTGCCACATCTGCGATGGCTTCCGATATATCGGTCCATTCACGAACCCGATGGGACCTCACTCATGGATCAATTGTGCAGTTAGAGGGGATAAACAGTTCTAGGCTACATTTCGATGGTTTTATCGATTACCCTTATATCTCGTCTGGCGAGGCATTAGATGTGTGTATAGTATTCGAGATAACGCCGGCACTGAAACTTGGTGAAGGGGCAAAAATCTCGAGTCCCCGGGTAAACGGGTGGGTGCACCCCTTGATCGCCTATGCCGGCGTCCTATGGGAGTGGACGGGTGGGTCGAAGAAATGTGATTGGGATTTCTCGGTGAGTCGTGTTAGGCGAGGTGTATTGGGGTGCTAATTTATGTACAGCCATGTCGTATAACCTCATGTGCCTCACTCCAAGGATATACACCTCGCTCGCTCGTGCTCGCTAGGGGTCAGTTTATTTAGAATATGTTCTCATGCTGACTACTATCCCAGCCCCTCCGATGATACACATGAACTGCATATAGCCCCCATTTGAAAGATAAAGAGATGCATTATCTTCTGGCATTCATATAAGTGAAGTCAACGGAAACCGAGATAACAGTGAAGCCGGAACAGCCCTGTACCCCGGAATGTCACGTTGGTGCACTAAGTCATATGCGGGCCAATCTCCTGGAAATCCGTATCATAGATGATCAAAGTGCTTGTTTCATTCTGACAACACTCTATGAAGTACAAGACGATTTTTTGGTAATTCTATATATGAGCTACCGAGGCTTCTGATGCTGTTTGATATCTTCTGTTTTATAACATGTTGGTTAATAATTTTGTTGGCCCTCAGTCGTGATTAGAGGGGTTCCGTTGAACTGGACAATGTTATCGGACGCCCGTTTCGGCGCCAGAATTACCAGCTAGGTGCCCCGCGGCGAAACGTGTTGTCTTATCAATAGATTCAGATTTCATTGCCGTCTAGCCGGTTTTGGGTGAATCACCCAAAGGGCAATTGCTTCACAGAAGAGGAGTGCTACGCTGCCTCATTTCGCAGTTCAAGTGCAGTGCTTGGACGATATTCCACACCCGAGCTTCGACAATAGACTTAAAATTACAACATTCATTTGTGACATAATAATCAATATTGTGGTATACCGTCTAATGTCTACGTAGTTTCGACGATCACTCGCCGCCCCCCATGACTTTATTCCGGAAAATAGCTCACCTGATATAGTTATCAGGCACCGCTCGCGAGGCATACGCGTACATTCCTTGCTTTCCTCCCTTAAGTCCTTGCCACTTCTCGAATCCCGGCCAGTCCGCTTGCGAGAGCACCATGACATTTTCCTTCAGTTTGAAGTACCCCAGGCGAAGAAATTCCGATCAATCAGATGCCTCAAGGTAATGTTTCTGAGTTGTTGTTTAGTAGCCTTTTAACCCTGGCTCTCCCAATAGGTCCACAATTTCATCCTTTGCAAGTAGCTTGAAGATTATCTTCAACCATGAACGTTTGAGCGGTCAAATCACTCTACTATGGCAAGCCTAATTTTCTACGATTCACTAGATTTTACCGAGTTTGCGGTACGATAACAAGGAACCCCCCACAAGAGACAAAGAACCCCCTAAAGAAGAACAAAACTTCAACGTGAAAGCTCATGAATCCAACGCACCCTCCACGATATTCGGGACGAGACAAGACGTTGTCCAAGTCGTGCAAAAGGAAGATTTGACCGAGCATGACATCATTGTCGTGTACGTTCATCGATGACAAGATCCAAGCCTGGCTGTGTTCATCTCACTCGCGCCATATAACAGAATCATGGGCCCCACTGGGGCTGGCAAGAGTACGGTAGGATGTGGAGTATGTTATCTGCTCCTTCACTCACTTACCATCTAGTTCATCCAAACAATGCTAGGGCGGGAGACCTATGGTGTTGGTCACAGCCTTGAATCATGTACCAACCAGGTTTCCGCGGTGCGAATGATATGTCGAAATGGCGCCAGTGTTGTCCTTGTTGACACTCCTGGTTTTGATGACACCCATATGTCGGACTTGAATGTTCTTCAGATCATTGCAGACTGGCTCAAAGACATGTGCGTCGACAACTTACATGGACGCTCTCGGTAATGACCAACCCCCTATTCAGTCGTCGGCGCAGCTTGACCCTTTCAGGTATCCTTTACTTGCATCGGATCTCCGACAACCGTATGGCAGGTACACCTCTGAAGAACCTGAAGATGTTCAAGAAACTATGCGGAGAGGATTTCTTTGGAAAGGTTATTCTCACAACAACAATGTGGCCAGAAGCCAGTAATGATGTCGAGGACTACATACGAAGGGAGGATGAACTATCGAGAACATATTGGGCAGAGATGACCAAAAGAGGGTCGGTCATTCGTCGTTTCAGAAACACACAAACTTCCGGTTGGGAGGTCCTCGACCGTGTCGTCGCTGACGAATCTAGGAGACGATTGATCAGAATCCAAGAGGAGCTTGTTGACCAAAAGAAATCACTGCCAACGACTGAAGCTGGGCAACAGCTACACGGTATTTTTGAGGACCTTATTGGGAGGCAGAACGATCTATTGAATAGAACAAGGGAGGAGATGGGGAGGACAGGGGATCCAGAGGTTCTAATGACTCTTCTGTGCGAACTAGGCGAACTACGGAGGGAGAGAGACAAAGCCATCAGGGATATGCGACAATTGAATTCACCACTGTACCAGAATTTGCGGTCTATGTCACGTTCTATTCGGAGTCAGTATTTTGGTCCTGCGTATACGCTGTCGCTGATGACGTGATTGAACTAGGGGTAGGACGTCGAAGTACGTGTCCTTGAACGTTCACAAGAAATAAGCATCTGGTCTGTATTTGTGCCACTTTTGTGATAACTTTGTTGTAAAGTAGTTATGACTCATGAGTTTTGTTACGATCTGCTTCTAATGTCAACATAACCCCTTCCTCATGTTATACGTGCTCACCCGCATCGCCCATGGAGCGGCTCGCTCTTCCTGTTGAGATCACGAAGATACGACGAGGAGTAAGGTCTGGTGTCATCCACAAAGGTACCAGTGGTACCGAAGTTTTCTCTCCATGTTGGCTATTTCATTTGCAATTATACAAGTCTCATGATAACCTTTTATCTGAATCTTTTGTGCCTGTAGATACTACATAAAGATGTAGGTATCAAAAGCTTGCTTCAGTACTCATTCGTATATCGAATGACTGAAGTGTTCGTCTTTATATCCACCTATGTTATGCAATACTTACCGTATAACGTAGATACGATTCTTATAGGTAACTCAATAAAGTACTCGTTCGTATATTGAGTGACTGAAGTATACGATTCTTACATTTCTGGAGTATGTTGGATGCCCTTGTGCTCCATTGATGATGGGTATCATTCAGCAATTATGAATTCCGGATTTCAAGAGAATAGGAGACTTGCTGTCCGTATAGGTGATTCAACTGAAAATGATATTTTAGTGAGCTCAGGCACCCCGGTTCAAATTTCTATAGAAGTTGTGACAAACAATGAATACTTTATTGCGAAGAGAATTCAGCCCAGGAGCCCTGATCTACTTAGAAATATTACCACCACACCTACAACACAAATCGTTGAAGCTAACAAATCCAAACTAACGTCGATGGTTTACATTCAAGGTTGAAATAAGGGCTCCATATGATATACTGCGCTATGAGGTGTGGTTTGTGCCAGTCCGAGTAGTGAGAGAATGGTCTTCGTCTCACACAAGCAGGGCAATATTTACAAAATATTCAGGCTAGAAGTCGCTTGATCTCATTCGCAGGGGTGACGGAGGCATCGAAGCGATTGCGGCAAAACCCCAAGAAGGTGGAAGTGACATCGGATCCATGTCTTGTACCCGTTGTGTGATCAAAATGCCAAGGAGACTGACTGGTAACAATGGCGGTGACGACCGGACGTTAGGCGGACTTCCGCAGAGATACTTGCGCATCAGAACTGAGCGCAACAATGGTTGCTCGTTATTGCCACGAAACTCTGGAGGTGAATGGTGAAGCAATGTTTGACGTTGAGAGATCCAGCTCTGAAAAACGCAGTCGCAGTGAGCGATATGCGTGTGGGAGAGGAGTTGCATTCGCCAAGATAATGTTCAGGTAGGTGGAAAGCAGGGTGAAAGGTCTAGGTGTCGTAGTGTGGGAGAAAAGGAATGTTGTTAGTAGTCGACTTGATTGGCCTGCGTTACTTTATGTGCTGCTGGATGCTTTGTTGAGCACGCAGGTGTCTGGTGCTAAATGTCCATGATTTTTAGAGGTGGGAGGTGGTGACGAGGATCAGGTATCGACGGATACTCAAGATACATTGGCTCCCACCCTGTTTGTTCACAACTTTCTCCTCTTTCTGCTTTTCATAGCTTCCAGGTTCTCTTCTTTACGATCTTCTACCCTCTGTAAAAAATCCACTTTTTCCAAGTACCCGCCACCTTTTCTGTTGGTTTCTAGTTCATCTTGAAGCGCGTCGTTTTGGATATGAGCCTTCCAGTCCATCATCGACTTGTCAAGAGTCGTCAACTTCTTGGGTTTCTGGGACGTTGGGACCGCGCCCAGTACTGTCTTTGGCTTTCGCGGACCGGGCTTTCTCAGAGACGGCTTCGAGCGTTGTGCCGAGCCGGCTCTTGCGGGGTCAACGGGCAATGTAGTCGAGGAGGTTTGGTGCTCGGGGGTAGGACACTTTTGATCGTCAGTATGGTCTCCCCCCTCTCGGTATACCGGCCATGTTTTCGCATCTGAGGAGTTTTCCGCTACTTCGACAATCTTACTGACTGTAAATTGAGCCATCACTGCTACAGACAAGACAATGAGAGGACGTACGTGATGTATTCTCCGGCAAACAGGTATTTCTTTTGTATCTTCACTGTCTTCTCCTCCTCAACCTTCTCTATCTTGTTATCCGAGGAAGACGCCACGGAGGCTTGGAAGCTGGCCCATAGCGCATCCCTGTTCCTATGTCCCTCATCAGTGATCTGTATACGTCCTACTAAAGTGATTAACCTTTTCTTATTTTCTATTTCCTCCGTTGTCGGCTCAGGTGACTTGGTGTGTCGTCCTTTCGCCTGATTTTGACTCTCGCTATCCGAACCCGATTCTTTACAATAGGCGTGGCTAAGTCAGGTATTTGTCAGAGGAATAACAAGGCACTCACCTCCGTGTGTTGGTGGAATATAATCCTCATCACCTTCTGAATCAGAGTGAGTCTGTGAGGTTGGGGACATCATGGTAAGCCGCAATATGGGCAGCTAAATATAGCCACAGGAACACCCTCCTGAGACCTGAGACTGATTACTTGACAACATCGATAAACAAACGTATCGAGCATCCCGGTCGGCCGGTCGGTGTTTGCCGTGATTGCAATGTCCAGTATCGGTTTTTGGTCCAAGAGCAGCGAGGGAGAAAAATACGCGGAGTATTGAATATATGAATGTTCGTAGAAGGTGTTCACAGCATGGAATGTTGACCTACTCATTGTGTCGCGAATCGTGCCTTGGGGGTTTACTTTCTCTCGTGACGATTCGTGGGAAGAATTACAAAATAACTATACAGGACCATAAGCCGGCGATTACCGAATCCGGGAGTCGATTGCTAGTGATATACACAGTCAAGACAGGCCCTCGTCGTCGCCAGCAAAATGGTTAACATCCCCAAGTAAGACGTCTCGGGAATCCATGGTCCTAGTCCAATGCTAACTGTGGAAATCCTTGATTCCCAGGACTCGTCGGACATGTGAGTTTCGATATCAGAATTGAAGCACACATACTCAGCCAAAACCCCAATATCGCCAGACTGCAAGGGCAAGGCTTGCAAGAAACACACGTATGTCCGCCCTTAGTGCTGAGTTTGCGAAATTTGCGCTGATTTGGGCTCCACAGACCACACAAGGTGACGCAATACAAGAAGGGCAAGGATTCCCTCTTCGCGCAGGGTAAGCGCCGTTACGACCGCAAGCAGTCGGGTTACGGTGGTCAGACCAAGCCCGTCTTCCACAAGAAGGCATGTCTCTACGACAACAATTACGGATATGGTTTATATCTGACTCGACTTCATTAGGCCAAGACGACCAAGAAGGTCGTGTTGCGGCTGGAGTGCACAGTGTGTAAATACAAAATGCAGATGGCATTGAAGCGCTGCAAACAGTCAGTCATTTCCCTGTTGAATCGGCCTCTCTTACTCATTGATTTTCAATAGTTTCGAGCTTGGTGGCGAGAAGAAGACCAAGGGCGCTGCTCTTACTTTCGTATGTCCAATGGTTCTTCTACCCCTACAGACAGTTAGACTCATTTTTCCTAGTAATGGTCCCTGTGTCGTTTCTGTGTCGCATTTGCTGTATACTTCCCATACGCCCAATATGATTACGCATGCCCTCGAAATCAACCTATGTTATGCCTTCTGCCTCGCTCTGATTGATCGATCAAAATAAGAACTTAACATTCAGACCTCTCGGCTGATTCTCCTCGTGACTACTTTCAGGCTTCAATTTAAAAGCATAGTCCGTCCACAGCAAGTGACGTCCGTCCTCCTACCCGCTTTAGCAGAACAGTTTCTAGAGTATACCAGCTCACGACCAGCTGCGCACCTCAAGGCCTCTTGAAGCAGGCGCCCGAAGCCTCACCAACTTCATCCGCCTGGGGAGAATGCTAATAAAACGTGTGAGACTGTGTGTCACTTCCGTTCCCCAGAGAGGATTCTGCGAGCCAGATGTTTTCACACAGTGCATCACTGCAACAAACCGAGACCGAAATGCTATTAAACGTTCCTTTCTTGGTTGTCCCCTTTCTAGCGCCAAACGTCATGCATCCAACTCGGTCATCAATCTCAGTCACATATAACCTTCCGAGAATTAGGCCAAGCATCGTGTATACCTTGTTCCCCGTTTTCCTTCTACTACTATGGCCTCCAGTGACCTCTGCGTCTGCCTGGCGCAAGGACTCGAGGGTCAGGATCAGAATATCGACTTCCTCTCCCAGCTCTTTGAGGAGTCACAGATTGTCTCTGTCGAGATAGCGAATCCTGCAATGGACCTCATCTCCTTTGCCCAGGACTGCACACAATTTTGGGTTGTCAATGTGTCGCGGGCCCCAGAAGAGCCTGCCAATTCGTTAGGCTTGATTCCTGCACCTTCATTCAACGGCTCTGTCGAGCCGAGCCTTCGAAACATCGATGGCACCCTCAATGGGACGGTTTCAACAGGGCATGAAAATCTTAATCCTTTCCGTCGGTCTCCTACTTCCAATAGTTGGTTCCATGGTACCTCTCAAACTGGACTTCACAATAGTACAGGGTATGCCAATGATGAGAGCTACGGGAAAGACGTTGCTGGCTTCATTTATCTCGTTCCGTCGTCTGCCTATCCTGATGCTCTTCACTTTGGGGAGTACAACATTGGAATTGCTTTACACCCTCGCTGGAGGGGTCGAGGAATCGCGGCGAAAGCGCTTTACCTCGCTCTTGGTTCTATCTTCTCACAGCCAGATGTGCATCGTGTCCAAGCACAGCTGATTGATTGTTATAAGAACGATAAGGCTTTAGCGCTTTTTACCCGCATGTGAGTATTTTCTGAGCTAAATGAGATGCTACTTAACAGCATCTCACTCCAAATCAACGTCGAAACTAATTTCAACTGTTCCTTCTCCCCTTATGGAATGTAGTGGCTTCTCCCATGAAGGAACGAGGCGGCAGGGTTTCCATTGCCCTCTCACGGCTGAGTGGAAGGACGTAACGACACTAGCGCTCTTGGTCACAGACTGGTTCTTATACATTCAAGACAAGAATAATGAATTACGACCTGCGCCAAAATCCCTATGGGATGCTCTCTTCCTTAGACATCAACAGGAACGGGAGGAGTTATTGCGGTGGGAGGATAAACGCCCACGTCGGAGTTCGAGCCTCGAGACCGTTCGAGGAAGCGCTCTCACTCCTGTCCTTACACCATCTGGAGAAAGTGACATATCCGATACGGAGGTAGTGACTGCGAATAAGGCGGAGAGGTCCAAGAGGAAAATATTCGAGATCGGGGGTGGAAGGGTTCCGGATTGTGGTGATGGTCATGATGCGTCTAGTTCGGAGTACGATAGCGAGTACGAAAGTGCTGCCGAGGGGAGCCCGCCAAAGAGGATTCGGAGTGGGCAAGAAGAACCAAGTTCGGCGCCAGACTCGAGTGCTGCGGTCACCGATTGGCTTGGTCTTCATTTCGCTCCATTGTCGGATATGGTGGAAACAAAGGTCCCTGCGACCGTGGCTGAAGGGTTCGATGTCATGGACCAAATCGATCTCGCGAGAGGCGATATCACCTCAGCTGTGCACAGAGATGAACAATCTCGAAGCCCGAGCGTCAGCCCGGGGCCCCGGGAAAGTTCTGTTCCACCATCTGAATCCGACTTTGAATCGGAAGATGAATACTCTTCAATCTCTAGCATGTCGCCATCAGGTTGGGAGTTGATTGATGGTGACGATAACTCTTGAGGTTCGGATCTTGACGTACTCTCTCACCTTGCCCGGGTCCTTGAAACTTTTCAACTGTCTTCTTGCCGTGCTGTGCTTCTATGTTTGGCCCATGTGTACTTTATATTGTTCGTTTCAACAACGGTCTATGTGTAGTCTTTCGTGTATCTTTAGGCCTTTTCTTGAACCCCCTGCGCCTGGGTCTCGCTAGCCTTAATTATGCATCTGCTCGTAACGATATAGACATCATGTCGACACTTCATTTGTATCACACCGAGGCTCTACAAAAATCCATGAATTGTCTCCGGTTCTGTTTCCCCGAGCTGACTGTATTTTTGGGTCTATACATCATCGGGAAGAACAATTTGACTTCGGGCCCCGGAGATCCCGGTCCTCAAAATAGAGTTGAGGATACAGGTTCCGATGACAAGCTTAATTGATATTGTGCTCTTTTCAAACCGGTGCTAGGACACCTTTCACTACAACGCCGACAAACCTCACAACGCTCAACGTATTCGGGGACTGACAATAGCGACACTCGCCCTGTAGTCGGCTTACTACTACTGACGTGCTAGGGTCTGGAACGATGCTCGACTTTCTTAGCTATCACCAAGGCGGTGTCCGTTGCACAATCGTAAAGATAGTACTGGGTTGAACTCTTGGAACTAGATTGGGGAGAAGCCATAACCTTAAGTCTATACACGGTCATTCGCGGCCTTGTGTGTCCGACTCTGTTGTTTATCGTGTACTGGGCCTCAAGACGCTCCATCGCTTTTGGTGGTACCTCGAGCATCTTGGCCCCATCATGCTAGCGTCGCGACGTGGCGAATATCTATCTATGTGGCTTGGAGTAACTAAGCCAGTGTTGACTTGGACCCAACCAACGGGGATGTCGGTCTCGAGCACTGCCTCACTGTAACAGGCTGTGACTCGAATTATTCCCGATGATTGTACCCTCCAAAAGAAGGTCCAGCTTTCCCTTGGGAATACTCACCTTTTGTTGACTCCATCTGCCTCGTGTGGCCTATCTTGCTGCACTTTTGTGGACAATTGTGGGTACATGGGCAATCCAAGGATCGTCAGTTGATCAGGTGAGTATATAAAGAAGGTTCTCCTGTATTGGCATCTCCAGCATTTAGGCGTTGGACACCCGACCCGTGGCCTTTTTCCAGAAATCGAGAAGAGACACCAACAATCACCCCGGCACGGACCATATATTATTCCCTGCAGACACAGCACGTCGCCACAACCTTTCACCTTCCGATTACATATAATAACTCTACCGCAATTCCTCGCGCTCCACATCCTGATACGCTCGCCTACCAACCACCATGACACATTCTGTAAGAGCCTCTTTGGAGAGGTGGACGAACGAAACTCCCCAAACGATCTCCGCCAACAAAAATTTCTTGCAACAAACGTTCGATGGCTTGCAGGATCTTTATCCAGAGCTCGCCAAATATCCTAGTCTTGACCCGGAATACCTCGCTGAACAACTCTGGATCGTCAGTCTGAACATCTTTGAAGACATTCTACCAGAAGACCAGAATGGTTGCGATGAGAGTGTTCCAGCATTCTACCGCACGTTGAGCTCCAAGCAGCTCAGGATGGAGGCCAAGGGCACGGGAGAAGGAGATGATCTTTTAGAAGACCTTGGTCTGATGACTTTGCCATTGGGTTCGAGCATCAGCCCAGTTGGTTCGATTGCCGAAATGGGCGTTGACCCATTTTCCAGCGCTGACATGAGCGATGCTCCCAGCCTCCACCCTTTCCAGGACCTTATCGGTGCCACTCCGAGCGCACCGACCGCTAGTTCCTCCTCTCAAACTATCCCTATCCACTCCAATCCTACGCCTGACTCAGGAGCAGGCCTTTTGTGTTTTGAAGACATTCCTCTGCTTGACCAGATCTCGAATTCTGCCATTGTTGAACCGCAATTGCCTAAACGGATACGCCCACTCCCCGACCTCGATGACGCAGAGGACCTGCA
>QFDT01008424.1:0-58762 GCA_003315915.1 Macrolepiota dolichaula | reverse complement strand
GTGCCAAATGCGGAAATCAATGTCGACTCATTGACATTGAGACTGTGCATTGGTACTGAGCCGAATTGACCAGGCATCCCTGGCGCACTGCATGTCTGCATCATTCACGAATCGTGAGCCAATCGATGTACAAAATTTCAGATCTTTTTTTATTTAGAACATTATACAGGTATATCGGTTGCTGAATAATTTACTGAGCGAGGGACGAGATCAAGTAAAGTACAGGCAAATGAGTGGAGCACTTTGGTCTTTCTATGCTATGGAAAGCTTCAATGTCGAGTAATGAGGGGTTGTTACAGTGAAAATAGTTAAGAGGTGGAGAACGAATTAAAACACAAGCATAGGACAGGCAAATTGGATGCAAGATTATGCGACGTGTGTGTTGCAATGGAAACACGAAGGAATGTAGGGTAAGAAGAAATGAATGGATGTGTTGGTGAGAATGCAGGTGGCTACGCTTTCGGTGCCAATGTTATTCGGGGACGGTCGTATCCATCTAAGAAACGCAGCTGCGAGTATTGTGCTCGCGCCCAAGAAATTTCATTCGACTCCGATGAGTCGACGAGGGGTGAAGAGAGGACCAGCCGCCTACACGAGGGGCCTAAAAATAGACCCGTCAATGAACTCCGCCGCGTGCCCTGTTAGCGTGAGGGTGTGTCTCTAGAGCCGATTGCTTTTGAACGAGTTCCGGAGTGAAAAGAACTTGAGACAAGTCACGCCTGCAGACCGCGTCTTGGTTGGAAGAACGTTCTTTGAGGATTTAGCGACTGAGGCTATTGGTGACACGGGGTCGAGCTCTGGGAGGAATATGGGAGTAACTGGTAATTGGTCGGCGGAACAAGGAGATTTCTTGTCCGCAGGGGTGAGGATAAAGGCCGGGATGGGCGGAACAGGCGGAGGAGGTGAGCGTAGCTTTGGGGATGGAGGAGGTGATGCTCTTGAGGTGAGAGATGTAGTGCGATGGTGGGGCCGAGAGATGACAGGTGGGGTGAATGGTTCTGGTAATGAGTGGGTACGAAGACCGGACGCAGTGTGGCCCAAGGAGGACCGAGTACGCTTGGGTTTGCGATGTGGTGCGAGCTCGGCATTGTGAGAGAGGTGCTCATAAGAGCGAACTGTAAGCAGTGTTCTTTCCTGCTGAAGGCCTGGGGGCAAGCTGGGCGCCGAGGAAGACGATGATGGCTTGCGGTGTGAGCGTGAAGATGGGGATGGGAGTGGTGTGCAGAGACGGGGAGGGGGCGAAGGAACGCGAGGAGGAGGAGACTCTGGACGGGGAAAGAACATGGTGGTGGCCGGTTGGACGGAAGAGAGTGGATGGTGTATTTATCTTGTAACTGCCAGATCCTCTTCCAGATCTCTATACTCTATCTTAGATCCCCCTGCCCCGATCACAATGGTCGGGTCGGCCTCCTTCCTTTTCGGATGCTCACCTGTACTGCCTAATTTGGACCACCGTACCCCCCGCTCTTCCGCCCCCTCTCCCCGGTTAGGTAAACACGTGTTCCCGCTGCCTGCCGACTCAATCCATACATCCCGCCCATTGTGACCCGCCGGTGTTACAAAGTATCCAAGCGACACATGCGTCACGCATGGCCGCCGCCGCGCCCATCCCGCCCAAACCTCGGCCATTCTCTGAACCACCGTGAGCTCATGCCCGAGTCATCTCACTGCTTTTACGTCGTAGGCCCTCTGGCGCCTCCCAGTACCTCCCACACTTGCATCTGCGAACCCAAGCAGTCCAAGTCACACAACCATATATGTATCCGCCTAATTTAGACCACATGCTACCCTCGTTGGGGAAGAGTCAGGATGATCCCCATTGTCTCTCAGAAGTCTGGACACGAATTCAACCATATGCACACATCTGACTCGGCAGAACTTTTCTGTGCAACAATGGCTACAGACCATTGAAAGCGCTTCCGTTATGCTATGCCAGTCAGGGAAAGCCTGAATAGCAATAAATAAGTGTATTTAAATTAATGGTTGCGATCGCCTCCGAGGGTGTGTCCAATCGCCACCCAGGCACTCGACACTCGTTCTCCATCTGTACTGTCTGTATTTCCTTCGGGAGTCGGCGCCGGTCTAGCCACGATCTGTGTCCGTGCTTGAGGTGGCGATGAATTATTGGAATTGGAACCGATCCGGCAAAAATGCGTCAGTTGCAAAATTTTATGCATCGATCGTGATTGGGTATACGTAGTATATGTTCCGTGCAGGGCTGAATGTGAATGTTGAATATATGGCTTCCGTCCTCGTCCAACGTTACCTGCTATTTTCTGTTTCCTTCCCTTCAAATGAATTGACGCACCAACTTGCTCTCCAATGACTTGACAGGTGGTCCATGCATATTGCTAAAACATTGAGATCGCTACCCATGAATGTATTCCTGTTCGAATTTCAAATCCCAACGTTCAAATCAAACTTCAATTCGAGTGGGTATCATATAAATTCATAGCGCATGCATTATATATATTCTATGCAATTGGCACAGTAACCTAAGCATTGTAATTTGCAATCAATCGTCTACGGTTCATGCGCCCACGGTCCGTCGGTCGACGAAGGGACCCCTGCCAAGAGAGTGTCAACCACGTACTCTGATGTTGAGCTCACGTCTGTGGTATGGAGGGCTTGAATGGAGAGCCATAATTGAACTAAGTGTCGCGTGTCGTGCTGGGATACTTGAGAATCGACCACCGCAGTTCACGCGGCCCCAAACACAATAATAATGTGGTGTGGGTAGCTTGTCTCTCAAAATTTCAATGCCTGATAATTTGAATATTGAATGTTGAACGAGTGTCCACCGAGCCCTTATTCATTCTCGGCTCGCTTCCTTTTCGCTCCGTCGTTGAGGCAGTGCTTACCCTTCCGTACGCGGATGCCTGAAGTGTCCAGCATCTCAGGCCCCAACCTCTCTCCTCGGCGCGTTAAGTTATTCGTCAAGTTTACCCTACGCAGGAAATAGGGGGGCTGTATATCGTATTTGATGCGCGTGACGCGCTGTAGGCAGCTTGACACTCCACGTGTATAGTATCAATGTGGATATGCGGGGCGACAGCACGTCCAAAACGTAGGGTCTCCTCCACCTCCCCCCTCTCCTATCTGACATGTTGGCCTCATGTTCATCCCGCTACACCACAAACATTGCCAACCTGCCAAAGCTCTTTCTCAAACGGTCCTTTCCTCTCTTAAGCTCCAGATTTGATTGACCCCGGTAATCTCAGGCCACGTGAATCGTTTCACTTGCCAGAACTAAACTTGTGTCCAAGTGCAGAGTCGGGGAGCAACCGGGAAAAACAGGCAATTCCATGTGTACTCAACGGTTCCAGGCCACACCCAATCCAGGTCAATATTTCAATGAGATCAACTGAACGTAGTTGCGTCTGGATTCATTCCAGATCGCATATCTGTACAGATGGCAAAACGGGGGCGACAGCTGTTTGACGCGACGTGACAACGAACTAGGCGCAGAGAATCCCATTAGGCTTTGAGATCAGATTGCATTTATCACTTGTCATCTCCACGAGTCGTCATGCGACAGCTTGGACTCCAGTCACACCTCGTTCATTCTCCGCCTGGCATCGACGTTGTTGGCTCCCGTCCCAAGATCAACCGTGTTTGGTTGGCTTGGCCCACGCTTGGTGGAGAGGCATCCAAGCTGCCGAAATTTGGTACCTCCAAGGCTCCAAGCTCGTGGCCCCTTCCCCGCCTGATCTACAACTAGCTTCTGTTATCCTCAACTTAGCATAGGAACTTGATGGGGCGTCCCGAGACTCGAGGACAAAAATACCAGACACTAGATGTTTGCTAATGATCAACTAAGCTCAACATCTTACGCTAAACGATGGATTCCAGGCTTCCGCGTAGACTATCACAAATCAATGCATCAAACTTCGAGCTTTGAGGCCAACTTCTTTGCAGCACATTGATCCTGTCTGACGCTCTCATCCTCGCCATTGTCATCCAATGTTGCGATCAACCCGCTCTTCTGCCAAAACCAGGCGCCTCTCTGCTCCTGAGCAATCTTTGACGCCGATGTGGTCCCACCAATTCAATTTACCTTACCACTACACTCACGTGTGTTGCGCATGACGTGGGTATGTATGCTCGGGATCTTGTTGGCAGAGAGCTACGGAGTTGAGGCGCACAATCCACTCAATGTATCACCTTTGCCTCAACGCCTACGTCATGGCGAATATATTGTCTGGTAGACACCGAATTACGTACATCCAGAAAATCCCAAGCTTTCCGATCACAAGACCAGCTAATGACGGAACGCGTGCACATGGACGGGCACAAAGATGTCAGGGTGTGAAATGATAGTTTTTGAGTCAATAACTCACCAGGGCTAGATACGGTTTGATTTAGTAATTCGTTTTTGTGACCTGAGATAGGGTATGCGACTCACCGAGATGTCCTCCTACAACCGGACGAGCACGGAAGCCTTCAGGTGCGCCGTTGGTCGTTTCATACCAGTCGCCCAATGGTTGTGACGACAACCCATCCGACGCCCACTTCCTCACAGAAGAAATGAACAAATCACGCACAGAAGTATCCGTGGCGATGGCTGCAGTCCAGATCTCCCAGTCTATATCAACCAAAGAGTAGATGATTTGCGGTTCAACGGATCAGTAAAGATGGGCGTTCCAATCAGCAGTTATTGATAATACCTGATTTGGTGTAGGTGTGGCTGTAAGGTTTGCGGAGGACAAGTTAAATTACATCAGTATTCACATCACACGGAAATGGGGGTGACGGATATGTACCGTGTATCGAGAGGAATGCCGAAAGGTTCTGTTTCATTGACAAGGCCGTTAGAACGCCACATTTCTTTGTCAGGAGTGAATAACCTACCCGCTACTGTCTTGTACCATGCGGTTTCTGACAAGTAAAAGGGGGCTCAGTACTAAAAGAGAATGGCTCCGTCAATTGGACTCACGTGTTGTATAGATGTCTTGGGGGAAAAGGTTCAGTTTCAGAAGCTTGTCGGCAAAGAGATTATATGTAAGGCCCCAGCTGAAACGCATCAATGAGTTATATTTTCCCCTGTCCGAGTGTTTGTCTAATACTTACCTGGCAGCGTCGCCATACTATACAATCGAATTAGCAATAGTCAGATACACAAAACGGCACACAACATACTGAAAGCGTCAAGTGTGGACCGGTGGTCGACGTCGCGAAAGTGCGCCAGCGGTTGACGTAATCCGATGCAATGGCCTGGGGTAGTATGTCGGTCAGAAGTTGGCTCCCGGATTCTGGCGAGAGAACAACAGAAGTACATACGGAATAGTTGCTGCTTTTACTTGTTTCTCCTAGGAGCGAAGCGATTTGTGACATGGCCTTAATTCCGATAATTCCCTTAATGGCTAGGTTAGTTTGGTTCGCGAGAGAACCAGCGAAATCGTCGGTGCTGATCTGATTCGCGGGAATGAGAGAGTCTTCAATCAAGAATTGGGTCCACTGATCAAGGAGAGAGGCCTGCAGATACGATAACATGTTAATGAGTATTTATTCAATCGAGATGTTTGGGCGCGCTCACGTATTGTGTAATTTGGGACTTGTCGTTAGTTTTTTGGACGTAGCTAAGAGCCATAATAATCATGTTTCCGCTCTCTGTTTTTATCTCAGAATTTGTGTGGGCAACGAAAGACAAGAAGAAGTACCTTCCACAGGCATCGCTTCATCCCTTCCATCATTATGACCGAGAGCCTTTGGATAACTGGAACCTGTCATAACTGTTACACTCTAACAAGGGGTAAAGAGTCAGAACGACTTACCAAGATCGTGCACACTCCATTGATTGGGGTATTGTCCAGTAGCTTGGTATCTGAACAAACCCTCCAGCAAGTACTTGCCAAGCAGGGGATTCGTGTACAGTAAAACGGGCCAGGTTGGGAAGATGACATCAACAGTGTTGATATTCTAACAGAAGCCTGAGTTTGGTTTGAATCATTTTAGCGGAACCGAACCGCACCCCATCACTGGAAATCTCTGTATAAATCCTATCAATCATCTTCATCATAAGGTCATTGATTCAATCGCACCTTTCATGAAAACGATGATATCATTCGTGTTGAACGTCCCACCACTCCCTCGAGAAATAGTAATCTCAGTTGCAGCCAGAGCTTGTCGGATTGAAAGGGCAACGATGCTAGCATAGTCTGTCGAGATCTTGGATGCATCATTGTTCACTTTGGTATCGAAAGCATTGGCCCGGGATAGAGCGCTAGAGAAATCGTTCAAGAAATTGGAAATCTGTGTTTTCGTCACAAAGTAATTCTTATCGTGTCAGCCCAAGAACAGTACTCACCACTGCTTGAGTACTAGAGAACTGACTCATGAAATACAGGGACCGAAGCTGAGTCGCGCCTCCGGCAACAATATAGCTCAAAGCTGGGTCCCGAACGTGGCCGACAGAAGTGACCACAGGCGTCGTGGCTGCCGTGACATCCCCTAGGTCATGAGACACAGCAAAGACAGGCCAATTGTTGCTGATAGCCCGGAAGTTGGTATCCCCTGTATTTGGGAGCTTCCCATTGTTGATGAACTGTGCACGGACGACCACGTCCTGGCCGTTCTGCCATGTGACACCGGTCGTCTACGCGCCGCCAGCATTTGAGTTGTGATATAACTAGCGCATTTGGAGATGAACATACAGAAAGGGTAGAGTAGAATGCAGAACCATCTACATTCAGTGTTAGTGTATGTGTTTTCGATCACAGCTGAAGAATAAATCTTACATTGGGTGTGGTCATTAACTTCAGAAAGGACGCCCTGGTTCACAAGTTGCACTTGGTGGGTGACTACGGACCCGGTCGTTGTGGTCCAGTTAGCAACAAGATTATTATCACCGGAAACCCATTCGGCACTGATATCTGAGTAAACCTGAACGCTGTGTTTTGCGCCATCTGTGGAAGCTGCAGATACAGCCATATATGCAAATGGGATTGACTGCTTTGTTAGGTCCGTCGGCTGAGATGAATAATCAGTCGTAATGCTCAAGTGGTGTTGATGGTGTACTTACCTCGACGGGGCTCAGAAATGTAACAGTGAGATCAACGGGCCCCGCGGACAGGACAAAGATACTTTGTGTAGCGGTGAACTGAAAACAGATATATCTTCGGACGTTCCACCAATGGACTTGTGACTTACACGAGAGCTCTTCTGGACGGCTTTAGCAAACGAAGCGTTAGGAACGCCAGGAGTCCCAAGAAAACTGAAGGCACGTCCGTCTACTTTCACAAACCCTGCCCAACCAAGGATCTGCGTAGGATGTATGTATGTTTATTCGTTGGAGGAACACCATATAACGCGACGTACCTGACCAGTCCAAAAGGTGGGCCAGACATCATTTAGGGCAGCACCTGGAAATAATTATTCGCGACGTGAAGCATTTTCCCCGAGGATATCAACGTACCTGAACCTTGGGCAAGCCATGCAGACAGATATGGAGTTCTCACGGCAAGAGGGAACGAAGCTGGATTAAAGGGTGTCGCGGTCCAAGTTACCGCGGCGTGAATGGATCCAACACATAACAACAGAGACCAAAGCCAGCTCAAAGTCAGAGAGGGCATCGTTTGACGTTTTGGAATCTGGCAACGAGTCTTTATATACACACATAGTATCCCTGGTTGTTCCTAGGCTGAAACGAGATCAGGAGGTGGGGTCACGGCAACCCCGGCCATGTGGTTCCATGGGACTTGTGCAACAGAACATCTTCTTGTGAGTCTCAAGAAGCGTCTTCGAGTGGGGGGTATATTCGATTCTAATGTCATACGCGAGAATTTATGGACGTGTGTGAAAAAATGTCGTCGTTCAGGTGGCAGTCAGGTGCTAAAACACTATATATAAGCCTTACATGACCAGGAGGGGCCGCGCATCAATTTTGGCCTAGGGGCTCTTCACAACATGAGTGGATATGTACACAAGTAGAAGAAAAGACCATGCTGAAGATAATCACCTGAAAGCATCGATTTCAGTCATCGAGATCGAATACTTCGTCATCATCTCCGGTTGAGCTGGACACTTGGTACACAGAATCGAAGGCGTTCCCATGCACCTTCTCGAGCACACCTATTTCAGGGTTTGGAGAGTGGTTTTTCGGTGAAATTCGGGTACAAACCGGCATTCAGGAGCCTCATTTCTAGCGCAGCAGTATCAAAACCATCATTATTCCCAATCTCCTCGAACCCTATTAACCTGGTAAACGGTTAGTAGACCTAGCAATTACTGTCATCTGTTCTTATAGGCATTTCTTACCGTTCGCGGGATACCCCATCGATGAAACAGATAACACATGGGAGAACTTTGATGGAGAGCTTTTCCACCAACCAAGGTATGTTTTCGACAAATACACGGAGGAATCTTGTATGGAAATGTTTTGGTGCAAGTTTCTGGCACTTTTGTGTGAGTGATGCAAAGTGTGTATCGTGGTCTGATTCACGAACTGCGAGGTGCTTATCCATAATCTCACATCTCTTGAAATTAGTATGATAGAAGTGAATGATACATCTTGGTTCCCGCCTATGGGCCGTAAGCAACAAGGTAGTTGGTCCAATGACTCTGAGACTTACGCGCTGATACGAATGACTTCTTTCTCGTCTGTTATCTCAGAGTATGTGCCGTGCTGGTTTTCTCGCAGTCCCTTTATCTTTTCCATCCTACCAGCGTATCATCAACTCGTGTGTTCTGATGCCTAAATACAAGGCTCACTCTCGCTTGATGGTTTCTAACCCTTGCTCTCTCATAGCGGAACTGTCGTCATTTTCTATTTCAGCTTCGAGTTCAGCAAAGATGGCTTCGTCATCGTCCTCGTCACTGTCGTTGATGTGTTGTCGCCTGGATGTCTGATTTGATTCGACTAGCCGAGCACCCAACGATGCGATCTTGGTGTCACTGAAGTGGATCGAGTCAGGTCTTTTTGCGACACGAAGTCCTTGCATACACATACCTAGGCATTAGGGGTGGTATCTAACTGTCCTCCAACAACAGTTTTGATTAGGTCTATTTTTGGTGTGGCTCAGACTATTACATCAGATAGAATCGGCTCTTGAACTCAATCAACTTTGACCATTCCATCATGAAACTCGTCAACAAACATATTGACAAGCACGGCGCTGTAAGCTCAAGACTTGTTGGACAATTAATGGTTCTCATTGGCCTATAGGGTCACGTCACTCTCAGACCAGAGGACGATGAAGATATGTGGCATTTGTACAATTTGATTCAAGCAGGAGATTCAGTCAGGGCCACAACGGTTCGGTGAGCCCACATCTCGTACCTGCAGGCGTGCAAGTAATGGGCTGTGTAGACGCATCCAATCTGTTTCAAATACAGGCTCCGTCGAGTCAAACAGGATCCGCTTAAACCTGACCGTTCAGGTCGACCACGTCGAATTTTCGCCTGGAGGTGGCAGCTCTGCTCAGGATTCCGCTAATCCGGCTGCACCATCATCATCTACAGGAGACACAAATGCTTCACTCCATATATCTGGCAAGGTCACCGTTGAGAACCCCCATGTTCGGCTTGGTGCCTTTCATACCCTGGATATCGAGGCAAATCGGGATGTCCGCATAGAAAAGGGTGACGGGTGGGACAGCGTGGCAATTTCACGAGTCCAAGAAAGCACGGTTCCGGGAAGGGGAGCAGAAGTAGTTGCGGTCATCTGCGGCGAAGGAACAGCCACATTTTGCCTACTCTCACAACATATGACTGTCGTGACACACCGTATCTCCGTTGCTATTCCCCGGAAGGCGGCTGCTTCTGGAGTGTCCCAGCATGAGAAGGGACTCAACAGGTTTTACGCTACACTCTTCGATTCGTTCATGAGACACGTTCCCTATGCAACTGTTGGTATTCGAGCAATAGTCATTGCAAGCCCTGGCTGGGTTCGAGATGGAGTTTACGACTATCTTTTGGCCGAAGCGATCAAGAAAGGGGACAAGGCGTTACAGAGGGCACTTCGCGAAAAAGTTATGAAGGTGCATATAAGCAGTCCTCACGTTCATAGCCTTGTCGAAGTATTGAGAAGCCCAGAAGTATGTATCCAAAAACAGTTCTTCCGCTTACTGTCTCACTGCTCAGTAGATCACGGCAAGGCTGAAAGAGACGAAGTTTGCTCGGGAAGGTGTAATGCTGGACAAGTGAGTTCTGTGCAAAAACCTATATTGACCGCCCGTTGATATGGTAAATCAGATTTTTCAAAATGCTTGGGACGGATGAAATGAGGGCATGGTATGGCCCGGATCATGTTTTCTTGGCTGCCAATCGCGGTGCTATAGGGACGCTACTGATCTCTGATGACCTCTTCCGGTGTGTCTGTTCACTAGGCACAATGGGCTGCTTTCTTGATTTGTTGTTATTTGTCTCAGTTCAAGCGATCCAACTACGCGGAAGAAATACGTAGCGATGACCGAATCAGTCCAACAAAAGGGAGGAGAGGTACTGATATTCTCAAGTATGCATGAATCCGGCCAACGTGAGTGTTATCACTCTGCATATATCCCAAGGAACCTGCTAAAACTACTGCAGAGTTGAATCAGCTCACTGGGATAGCTGCAATTTTGACATTTCCCCTTGACGTCGAAGTTGTCGAGGCGGAAGAAAGAGAAGCGGAAGAGGAACGAAAAAGACAAGAGGATGAACAAAAGGAAGATAGTACAAGGAGCTAGTCCATGCATACTGGCTCTTGATAGCTGTCGGGCAGACTCCACGTGACTGCTCGATGAAGGCCTGAAGTCTGTACGTCGGATCGTACCACGGACTAGGGGTTTCCAAGAGGATATATAATGTGCATTATGATGACACAAGGGACAACAGACTCACTCTAACACCCCCTTAACTGGAAGCAAGACAATGGCGAAACACGAGCGATCATCAAGCTCCCAGCATATAAACGAGTCCACTCCAGGATCTAAGCGTTCGAAATCCATGAAGCCGTGTTTCAATCCTGTCAGAATCGCCACCGCGGAGGCGGCACGCGCCGTTGACGCTGATCCTCCTTGTTTCAGGATACAGCAACTCATGCACAAGGGTATGCTAGATCCTGGCAAAGGAAGAAATGTGTTTTATTGGATGAGGTTGGCCGATCTTCGCGGTCTGTGTCTTGAAATTTAGTTCTCCTATGCATACTGATAGACGGTGAAGTTAGCGACAACAAAGCACTATCCAAGGCTTCAGAACGGGCTCATAAAGACGGAGTCCCCCTTGTCGCATTGTTCGTCATCAGTCCTCAAGATTATATTGCTCATGATCGGAGTCCTCGTCGCATTGACTTTGTCTTACGCAATCTAGAGCTCCTACAGGTATGACATGACACTCCTTACTATTGTTTTACCCTACTCACGACATTCATCTTCCAGAATACTTTTCATGGTCTTCATATCCCATTCCATATTATCACTCATACACCAAGAATTACGATACCGGATCGCGTGATGAAACTACTTCAGGACTATGGCTGCAATCATCTTTATGCAAATCTGGAGTATGAGGTGGACGAATTACGACGAGATCTACAGGTCATCAATTTAGGTGCAAAGCGCGCCGTTCAAGTAAATCTGTTTCACAACAAATGTATAATCGAACCTGGTGTAATTCTCACCAAGCAAAACAAACCATACACCGTAGGTTCAATCATCCTGCTCCTTGTCCCCGACAATGGTTTCATGTGTTATAGGTCTATTCGCCGTTTTGGAGGAACTGGATTGAAACTCTTAATCATAATGTTGGCGCGTATGTCAACGAATATCCGAAACCACTTCCCAATCACGAAGCCGTTCGGGAGGACAAAAAGCTTTCGACTCTGTTTGAGACAACTGTCCCAAAAGCCGTCGATGGATTTGACCTCGACGACAAGGATGGCATTCAAATGAAGGAATGTTGGCCCGCCGGAGAATACGCAGCAGCACAGGTAACCTGATTGCCAGTTGTTCTTCATCAAAGTCTAAGCGGTCATCAGATTCTGGAACGTTTTCTCAGGACCAAAGCTCGTACATCGCAGCTTGGGGCAGTGAATCCCCTCAGTATTGGTGCCGAAGACAATTCAAAGCGGAGCCGGATTGTCCAGTATAAACAAGAAAGGGATCAAATGGGAAAGGATACTACCAGCCGCCTCAGGTATTGACTTTCCGTCGTCTAATCTGTCCTTGTATACTTACACTGAACCAATCAGTTTATACCTTGCGACCGGTGTCCTTTCCGTTAGGGAATGTATACGACAGACCATGCGCTTAAGCGAGTCTAACAAGGTTCATGGTGACTCTTCCTCTGGCATCGGGCGCTGGGTTCAAGAGCTAGCGTGGCGCGATTTCTATAATTGTGTTCTTGCTCACTTTCCCCGGGTTTCGATGGGGCGGCCATATCAAGAAAAATACTCTAGAGTTGTTTGGGAAGATCACCAAGCGGCTCAGGATCTTCAGATAGAACCACAAGGACACCAACCTTGCGATACTGACATACTGCGCAGGTGGAAAGAAGGCCAGACAGGGGTGCCTATTGTTGATGCCTCAATGCGGTGCCTTCGTGAAACGGGTTGGGTACACAACCGCGCAAGGATGATTGTTGCCATGTACCTGACGAAGGATCTTATGATAGATTGGAGAGTTGGTGAAAGGGTGAGTCGAGATCCTTCTATATAGCCTATAGTTCAACATTTGTCCCAGTACTTCATGGAAAATCTGATCGATGGTGATCTCGCATCGAACAACGGCGGATGGCAGTGGTGTGCGAGTACTGGCGTTGACTCTGCCCCGTACTTTCGCATATTCAATCCCCATACGCAAAGTCCAAAGGTTCGTCTTTCTCAGGACGCGTTTACTTGTATTGAGTGACATGTTGACCAGGCTGATCCGACCGGAGAGTTCATTCGTCATTGGGTCCCTGAACTTAAGAAGTTGCAAGGCTCAGGTACTTATTCCGATCTCGATCTGAAACTACCTCAAGTTGACCGAATTCGTCCTTCAGATCTACATAATCCTCCGCCAAAGGTCGCGGATAAATTAAACTACCCACGGGTGATTATTGATCACTCAGACGCCAGAGGCAGAGCTCTAAGACGATTCAAAAATCCAGGCGAGATGTAATTACTTCAATGGTAGTTTCGGGCATGTGTTTGGTACTATTTGTCTGTTTGCACGTATCTCATTATACAAACACCATGCCTGCTATGTTGCCATGGATACGGACATAATCGACTAGTCATAGATTGTTGGCTTTTTTCGTCATCAATGGTCAAGAATGTATAAATATTGTAACCCAACCCCCAGGAGACTTCAGGAGACTCCCCAGTGTAGTCTGCTCACCCCATCTTGAGGCGCTTTGATTAGTTGCCCTACTTCCACAATTATCCCATCGGCTATAAGCTGCGTGCTAGCATGTCTTTCTATACGGCCACCAGCTGTAATTCCACTTATTCCTTCTCTACTTCCTCCGCCTCTTCCTATTCAACTGCATACGATAGCGCTGTTTGTCCTTCCCCCCCCTCTTCGCCGTCTTCACCCGCCGCTTTCAACTTCTTTCTCCCTTTCTCCAATCCTCGCGATGCTCATACCATGTATGACGAATTCGGTCAACTTCTCAAATCCCTCGACCGTGCTCAACAGGCGCCTCAAGCACGAGTTGTGAAGAAGAAAAAGGCCTCCCGCTCAGTCCTCAAAAGATGGTTTGGCCTCCACTGCTAGGGAACAATAGTCGGCTCGGATGGTCTTTTTGTTCAAATGTACCATAGCAAAACAACCTCGGCACCACTCAAGCTGCTGTCGATGTATCCGTCACGACCCACACCAATCGTCGCAAAGGAAGCGTTGGTGTCGCCACGAGCATCTCTGACCAATCCACGCTTCAGAAGTGGTATGCCGCCTTTAAAGATGGTTGCAGGGTACTGGCGGGTCATTGGATCGAGTATCAACCTAAATATCCACGAAACTATCCTCCTCCCACCTTGGATATCCAATATTCTTTGGGTCGCTCTTCAGAGGTTGCAGGTAACATCACCATTTATATAACGCTGTCGTAGGTATATCGCATTTTGCAGTGACGAGATCGACTCATCGACTGGATGCTGGCAAACATCCGCACCAGTACCAGTAAAGAACAGACGCTGATTATATAGTGCGTATTTATTAGAAGTTCCTTGTTATAGGAATAGACCGACACCCTCACTTGGCATTTGAGCGAGAAGTAATGTGTGATTGTGAGCACAATGATACAGCATGCATACAGAATTATATAGGGATTGTTGAAATCCAGATACTACTCCACTGACACTCGCCTAGCCTCTGTGCGAAGCCCCCCGCGAGCTGAAAGCAGTATTTTCCACCCTATGCCTATTTGTTCTCCGACTCCCAGTCGGGAACATGCACATCGCCACAACTACCGGGAAACAGACCGATTCAAGAAGAAACGGCTCGGGTCTTAAATAACCAGTCCAGGAGCGCTGTTGAAGCGGAAACAGGGAATTTTTCAAGCGTAGTTCTGACGAGCCCACTTGGCGCCCTCGACAAGGTTGATGAGGGAAGCCTCGGTCTCCTTCCAGCCACGGGTCTTGAGACCACAGTCCTGAGAAAGGGTTAAATATACATTAAATGTAGAACTAAGTAACCAACACTTACAGGGTTGACGAATAGGAGGGAGTCAGGAAGAATATCAAGCATAGACTTGAGACGGTCCTTGATCTCTTGATCGCCAGGGACACGGGGTGAGTGGATATCGTATACACCAGGGCCGATCTGGTTGGAATAGCCGTAGTGCTTGAACGTGTTGAGCAACTTCATATCACTCTTGGAAGCCTCGATGGAAATAACATCAGCGTCAAGGCGCTGGATGGACGGGAAGATGTCGTCAAAGTCAGAGTAGCAGAAGTGAGAGTGGGTTTGGAGTTGATCTGTGACACCAGCGGTGGCGAGCTTGAAGGAATCCACAGCCCACTTGAGATAGGCATCCCAATCAGCGCGGCGCAAGGGAAGCTATGAAGATAGGGTCAAGGTCTGCGTAGCCCCCGAATGATGATAGAACTCACCCCCTCACGGATGGCAGGCTCATCGACTTGGATGGCGTGAATCCCAGCCTTCTCAAGGTCGACAACCTCGTCACGAAGAGCGAGGGCAAGTTGCTTAGATTGGAGCTCACGAGAGATATCGGCACGAGGGAACGACCAGTTAAGGATGGTGACGGGACCAGTGAGCATACCCTTCATGGGCTTCTGGGTGAGGCTCTGGGCGTAGCTGCTCCATTTAACGGTCATAGGACCAGGGCGACTGACATCAGAAACGATGATAGGGGGGCGGACGTAACTAAAAAAAACTAGTAAGACACGGATCGACGAAACATATTAATTAAGGAATAATCACCGAGAACCGTAGCTCTGAACCCAGGCGTTCTGAGTGAAAACAAAGCCTTGGAGGAGCTCGCCAAAGTATTGAACCATGTCATTGCGCTCGGGTTCACCGTGCACGAGGAGATCGAGGCCGACCTTCTCTTGGAAACGGACTACAACCTCTATCTCCTTCTTGATGAACTCCTCGTATTGTTCCGGAGTAATCTCGCCTTTGCCGAGCTTGGCACGCGCCTGACGGATCTCCTTGGTTTGCTAAGGTACATACGGATAACATCAGTAATTGATCTGTCCATATAAAAAATATACGAACAGGGAAGGAACCGATGGTTGTGGTGGGGAACTTGGGAAGGTTGAGGTGCTTAGCTTGAACCTCCTTGCGGACAGGGAAGGGGCTCTTGCGCTCGAGCTGCTCAGGGGTGATAGCAGCAACGCGCTTGCGAACGCCGTCGTCGGAGTTCTTCTCGAATGCGCGGCGCTTGGCGATGGAAACCCTGTTGGCCTCGAGAGCCTCAGCGACGTGCGCATCCTGGGAACCAGAAAGGGCAGCCGCAATAATTGCAACTTCTTTGGCTTTCTCGGTGGCAAAAGAGAACCAATCCTTCTGTTCGGCGGTCAACTTGTTCTCGGAGGCGAGAGTGACGGGCGTGTGGAGGAGGGAAGACGAGGTGGCAACGACGACGCGATCAGCACCGAGCCCATCGATGGCAACCTGGCCAAGTTTGATCGCAGCTGCAAAATCGGTCTTCCAGATGTTGCGACCGGAGACAAGGCCCAACGAGAGGACAGTAGAAGAGTTCTTGATAGTGCTCACGACTTCCTCGAGCTGACCAGGAGCGCGGTCGAGGTCGATGTGGAGACCAGCGACGGGGAGCTTAGCAACGAACTTGAGGTTGGAGTCGAGGCGAGCGAAGTAGGTGGTGAGCATAATCTTGGGGGAAACGGGAACGAGTTCGGCATAGGCGGCAGTGTATTCCTTCTCAAGGGCAGCAGCGCTGTCGAGGACCAAAATAGGCTCGTCAATTTGGACCCATTCAACACCAGCAGCTTTCAAATCAGCAAGGAGCTGTTTGTAGATAGGGATAAGCTTAGGCAAGAGAGAGATGGGACGGAAACCAGGCTGGGCAGTCTTGGCATTTTTGCCAAGGACGAGGAAGGAGATGGGGCCGAGGAGGACTGGGCGAGTAGTGACACCAGCTTCTTTGGCTTCCTTGAACTCCTCAAGAGCCTTGTTGAATTTGAGCTTGAGGTCTGTCTCCTCAGAAAATTCAGGAACGACGAAGTGGTAGTTGGAGTCAAACCTGGACAAGAAATTAGTTATTATGATGAAAAGATTGAACGAGTTGAATACCATTTCTTCATCTCGGAGGCGGGGACATCAACTCCCTCGGATTGACGACCACGACCCATGGCGAAGTAGACATCGAGATCACTCAAACCAAGGCCAGTGTAGCGCTTGGGGATGACGTTGAAGATAGCGGAGTGGTCCAGGACATGGTCGTACAGGGAGAATTCACCACTTTGGATAAGATAAGCATCGGCGGCTAATCAGATTGATCATGAGGTCACACCTGGGTACGAAGTCAACGCCCTGAGCCTTGACGCTAGTCCAGCTGGCCTTCTTAACTTCGGCGGCAGCTTTGGTGAGGTCATCAGCAGAAATTTTGCCGGCCCAATAAGCCTCAACGGCCTTTTTGACCTCGCGGTTAGCACCTGTTTATCATCGCGATCAAAGGCATCGGAGCACTAACGTCAGGCCTGATGGGTCGAACAAACACATATAGTACACTCACCAATGCGAGGGAAACCGAGGACACTGGAAAGAACCATTTTTCGTATACTGGATGGTAGGAGATGAAGAAGGATGGTACGATACAGGCTGCGATTAAAAATTAGAACAATGGCGACTTATAGTCCATCGGCACGTGCTCATACCCTCTGATAATCGATAAACCGATCGTTCCATCCATTCATCACTTTCCTTTTAGTCTTTCTTCCCAGCACACATTTACGTCTTTGAACGTACCAACTTACAGGAACGTTCAACCATTGGCGATACGAAACCAACGGGTCTATTCAGAGAAAACGTGCGCACCCCAAAATGACTTCATTCACCATTGCTTTCCATTCGCCCGTTCTTTGCTTCAGTAGACAGGCTTTTATATGTGTAGATTCATCGTATATACGTTGCAGTACAGAATAAACGCAATATGATATAGTAAGGATAAGACCAGATGGACGCGAACTCGGGATATCGTTACGACACGACGTTTCCATTCGTCACTGAAAAATCCTTGATACGCTGGACAGCTGCGCGAAAGATATTACGACTGTTGATCGTGATAAACTTGGCTCTGCCCCCTGGGCCGGGTATGTCCCTATCGGAAAGTGCACCTGGCAGGACGAGAGATTCCCCGACGTCGTCGTCTGGTCCGCCACCAGAAGGAGCAACGGTAACGTGTCCAACAGGATGGACTGAAGGGGTCTTGATTACCATTGATGACTTCGAAGAGACGGTAACAGAAGAATTTTGAGGTAGCTTGCTGGACCTAGATATGAGGGCTTTGGACTGGTGACGAGACGCGGGCACACCAACGAACACGATCTGCGGCTCGACCTCGATGATAGGACCAGTGTAAATTCCTCCTTCCGAGGACATAGACAATGCGGGTTTACTTGGGAGGGGGTCAGATTCTATTTGCATGACCGAGTCATCGCGCACGATTAACGCTTTAGATTTGGGAGCAAGCGGCTCCAAATGCTGGTGGCTCCGGAAGAACGTGCGAACGAGAAGAATTTCCTCCTTCAGTTCCTCCAGGGTTATCCGATGGAATATATCCAAATCAAATATACGTTTGATGATGACGTTTGCCTCTGCGGAAATAGGGAGCACATTGCCCAGGAAGTCGTTGTCTCGTAAGTATGCCCGAAAGCATTGGTCGTCACTAGTCGCATACCGCCAGGGGTTACGCCCAGAGATCATATTAACGAGGATGACACCCATCGACCAGATGTCAGTCTGTCTTGAGGAATACATGAGTCGGGGCTTCCTCTCAGCAATACACTCTGTAGTAGTTACAGGTTTCGGCCCAGGTCACGAGAATGGTGATTAGACCTCTCACCTGGGCTCATATAGTAACAACTCCCACAGCCATACTCTGTAGAAGCTACGTCTATCGTCGATAATCCAAAGTCCGCGAGTTTGATGTGTTGACCGTCTTCTGAGCAAAGAATGTTCTCCGGTTTGATGTCCCTATGAAAGATACCCTTGGCATGACAATGCTGGAGGGCATCGATAATCTGGAGGTAGATCTTCTTGACTAATGCATCGTTGTTCTGAAAAACATGTTTCTCGGTAATTGCAGCAAAGAGATCTCCGCCCCCAACAAATTCCATTACCACGAAGATCCAGCCCCCTTCCTTGAAGCATCGTTCGAAGCGCACAATATTGGGATGGTCGCGAACTACAGGATGGTTGATGAGTTCCCTTCGCTGAAATTGAGCCTTAGTCGACTTGGAATCGTAGATAGGCATGCATTTGATTGCGTAGAATGCAGGGTTATCAACGGGAGATTTCAAATCTATGGCGCGGTATACTTTGCCATAAGCACCCGAGCCAAGTAATTTGTCGAGCCTGTATCGCCCTTGGTTGACTGTAGACCCGGAAAAGTCAGGCATTCCTCCTGTCGGTACTTGTCGCGGCATGATGATTAAAAGAAAGGAGGATAGCGGTGTCGACGGAGGCCCGGCTCGTCGTCAGAATAGGCTGTTGTAGATGAATATCTTCGCAGAAGATGGATTGGTAGGAGAGGCTGAAACATTGTGATGGGATGATAAGGTGCTGGACTGAGCGGCTGACAGGGACAGACGCCCGTCCACACCCATGCCGTAAACAAGTTGGGCGGAGGAACATGGTTCCCTCTGCCTGGCTTGGTGGTGCCTGTCGCACACATGGAATACGGATTCAAGTTATTTCTCTCTCTAGTCCCGAAAAGCCCGTCGGTCATGTCTCCCGGTCTGGCGGTCCGTCCAGTTATCTCATCATCTTAAGGAGCAGTCGATCCGGGAATGGTTCCAGATTATCTTTGCTTTCTCCCTTCTTCCAGACATCTCCATACTACTTAACAATCCATGGCTGATAACCCATCTTTTGTGTTACAAGGCATCGAGAAGGTTGTGTACGAACAGCGTCCTGTTCCGGAGCGTACGTTTTCTTGCGCTGACTTCCATCTCCGAGTGTTGAAAATCAGAGAATTGCAGCGGGTCCAGATGACGTTGTCGTTGAAGTGAAAAAGACAGGTAACCTTCCCCATATCCTGACTTTCAGGCCACATACTTATTCTTGTGAAATCTGATTAGGTATCTGTGGATCTGATGTGCGCACGATTTTGCGATGAGGGGACCATTTGAAGCTAACCACGCCATAAGGTTCACTACCTCGTCGAAGGTCGCATTGGCGATTTCATTGTTGAAAAGCCCATGGTACAGGGATTGTCCTTTGCCCCACTCCTATCTTGATGTGATTATCTAGGTCCTTGGCCATGAATCAGCGGGAATTGTTTACAAAGGCAAGCGCAATAAAATATATATGGGCACTCAAAAACTCACAGATTTCTTTAGTTGGCTCGAAAGTGAAGCACGTCAAAATTGGTGATCGCGTGGCTATGGAACCTGGTGCTACTTGCAGTGAGCTCGATCGGTCAACACAAGCCTACCTTTCGAATTTTCATCACGAACTCCCCAGAGAAATGCGATCTTTGCAAGGCGGGCCGATATGAGGTTTGTTTTAGGCTCTCTAAGAGCGTTGAGTTTCATCTAACTCATGACTAGCTCTGCGCTGATATCGAATTCGCGGCAACCCCTCCCTACGATGGGACCCTTGGCCGCTACTACCGTCTTCCCGGTGACCTCGCTTACCGCCTACCGGACAACCTCACGCTTGAGGACGGTGCCATGGTGCGTGAATCAGTGTCTCGGAAGAACACCTTGCCAATGTATATTCTATTAGATGGAGCCCCTGTCTGTTGGCATCCACTCTGTTTCAAACCTTGGTGGCCTCCGTACTGGCCAGTCCGTCGCTGTCTTCGGATGCGGTCCTGTTGGGCTCTTGTGCATGGCCGTCGCCAAGGCACTCGGCGCCTCGCGTGTCATTGCAGTTGATATTGTTCCTCAGCGTTTGGAGTTCGCAAAGGGCTATGCTGCCACTGAAACTTATCTCCCCCCAAAGCCCCTTGAAGGCGAATCCAAGATTGATTATAGCAGGCGCAACGCTGAGCAGATGAAAACTCAATTGAATATTCAAGATCGGGGCGAACGTGCCATCGATCTCGTGATCGACGCCAGTGGAGCTGAGGTGTCCATCCAGACCGCGCTCTATGTTGTCGGGTCCGGGGGTACTTTCGTCCAGGTCCGTTATCCTATTGCGGTTCATGAGTTTTTGTGTTTCATGAAGCGTAGGTCGGCATGGGTGCACCAAACATTACTATCAACATCGGCCTCCTGATTGTCAAGGAAGTCACCTACAAGGGCTCCTTCCGATATGGTGTAAGTATCTAGCTTTCCACATTTACAGATCGCTAAGTCTACGCTATAGCCTGGCGACTATGCCTTGGCCATTTCCCTTGCTGCAAGCGGAAAGGTGGACCTCAAGCCCCTGGTCACTCACCGGTGAGTCTTTCCCTCTGAGATATTCTCTGCAATGATGAGTGTGATGCTGATCTTGTTTAAAAAGTTATGCATTCAATGAGGCTATCACAGCCTTTAAAGCAACCCGCGCCGGTAAGAGCGAGGATGGTAAGGGTGTTATCAAAGCTATCATCTCGGGTCCTGAGTAATTTGGCGCGACTGCGTGTCGAAAGAAATTTTGTAATCTTATGTTTTAATACTATAGGGCAGTCGATACAGTTAGAGTCAAGCTGATATCGAAGTTAGGGAATCTGATGTGTGATCCAACCCTGAGAACACATTGGTTGTGTCTTTAATTAATTCAACACCACTGTCTTCCACCAACATATTGAAGTCATGGTTTTCAAAACGCGCAATCTCTATTATCTTCGTATATCTGAGAAATCTGTCCTCCCTATATATGTACGGAATCTCCAATTTTCCCGTTATACCCCTCTCATATCACCAAATGAAAGGTTTATCTGGACGAACGTCATCTGGAATGGATGTCTGACCAAGTACTCCAGCATGTTCTCGCTGATTTACGCCCCCGGTTGGTCCAAGTCCGAAACATCTGAATCGAGCTCCAATTCTCAATTCTCAATTCATGGTTTAAGTATTTTATCCAAGCTGGTGACCGAAGGTGCTCCCACAACCACGGCCGCATCAAAGAGGGCTACGGTCGATACACATCGTGGAGGTACGAAGTCTGGCCATGTCAAATCTATACCCTCACCAACGCTGGATATCAGACACGTATCAGTTCTGCTATTTTCTGCGACGCACAGACTCTCATTCAGTCGTGATCAAGGTTAGTTCCCTCAGGGGTACCTTCCTGCTTTCCTTGACGTGAGGTATAACACTAGTAAGACAGACTAGGAATTATGTTGCGAGGAGCTCGGAGCAGGCGCGGGTTCGGTCCCTCGCGTCGTCCCATGATAAACGCCCGCCCGATGCGTCGTCCGCCCGTGGCAAGAGCTCCAGGACCAATGTACGGAAGAAGAGGAAGACCACCTCCGATGGCTCACCACCGCGCTCCAAGAAGCAGAGGCCGATGGAGTCGGATGGCTTGGAGACGGCGGAGGAGGCCGGGTGTCATGTTTTGGCGCAGAATGAGGTTTCCGTTATTGACCTCGATCAGGACGAGGATATGGTCGATATTGACATGGAGGAGTTGGAGGAGGAGATGTTGAGCCACCAACAGGATTCTTTCGACCTGCTAGCGGATGAGGAAGAAGAAAAACCCAAGCCAATACTTCAACTGAACTATAAAGGATTTGGCATTTACGGTCAATGTATATGTGTTATTGTGGAGCCATGGCCAACGGTGCGCTCGGCAACTCGTACATCTCAAGGACTCGGTGGCATTACTAGTCAAAAATCTACAACACGACAGTCTACGTCAACTATCATGCCTCGTGCAAAAACGCCGTTGTTCTTGGCCGACGACGACGAAATAGACCACGAGATGGAACACCGGCAGCCCAGTCCTTCGGATGACCCCGAGGCAGAGGATACTGACGAAGACTCTGAGATGGGAGGTATGATGGCATTCAGCCAAGCAATAAACTTGGCTGGTGACAATCGGCCAGGGGCTGCGGAAGATGAAGATGAGATGGAAGGAGCGGTACTTTTTGGCGATGCAGATGAAACCAGACAACTCTAAACCCCCCGTTGTGTTCCAATTCTAAATATATTACGCCCTGCCTATTTCACGGAGTATTTCCATTTTCCTGGGTTCTGATACTTGTTTAAATCCTGCTGCGTGCATCTCGAAAGTGCCGTTCCCTTCAGAAAGGGCGCGTAGTCGTTGAGAATAATCTAAAAATCGACTCAGAGGTGCTGAACCATGCACGGCGCGTTTGACTCCTGATGCCGACGATTGCAATGAGCCGTCAAATGCCGAAGGCGTCAACCAAGCAGGGGGTATATAAACGCCTTCCTCGGAGAATCCACCGCTAACTTCGCCATCTGCGCTGGCGGTCAATCCTGAACCGAGTTCCAGAATCTCTCCACCGTGCTCAGTCAGATCTCGAATGATTTTGCCAAGACAACCTTCTGGGACAGTGACTTTCAAGTTGATGAAAGGTTCCATAATGGGGCCGGGTCCTGCGCTGCGGAAGAATTGGCGCAGTACACCTGCAGCAGCTCCGGTCAGGATGGAGGGTGTCAACTGTGCAGACAAAGCTTGTTTAGGGATTTGAATACAAGCGTGGGTCACGGCTAAAGACGAATGAGGCGAACTCGAAAGGGCACTTGCAACGCCTTGTAAGATATAAGAAAGCGGTCCTGCAGGAACAGACTCGGGTGCTGGTAATTTATTGCCTCTATCATCCAGGACCTTGTTGCCATCCCAGGCAGGGTCGCCGTCCTCGCCATCTTCCAAGGGACGCACGATCAATGGCAGCTTGACCGAAATATGTTTTCCACCACCAACATCGGTCTCCCATGTTTCCCATTCCATGTTTGGCGCACCAAAACCGAGACCCTCGCGGTAACTCACTCGGCGTTTACCAAATTCAAAGTTGGCGTTCCATTCATTTCTGAGCCGTCCTTCTATGATCTCTAGATGCAATGCACCGAGACCATGAACCAAGACTTGTCCCTCTTGGATATCCACCCGCACAGAAGGGTCTGTCCGTACTAATGACTCTAGGGCAGCATGAAGTGGTTCGAGATCGGCGTGGGATTGTGGAATGACGGAGGAAGAAATGACAGCAGGAGGGGAAGTAATGTCACGAAGCACAGACCGGGCAGAGACGGGTGCACCGGCAGAAACGAGGGTATCCCCAGTGCGAGTATGTCTGAGACCGAGGATAACGCCTATGGAACCAAAAGGAAGCTCGTCTACTTCTTGGAATTCAGAGGCATAAAGGAGCATGATCTTAGAAATGACTTCTTTTTGGTTCCGGTTGTTGTTGATGAGTTTGCTTTGGCGAGTAAGCTTTCCTGGACGATACTCGAGCTGAGCGCCAGAGAATACACAGAAATAAAACAGCACATACCGGAATACACGCGAACGAAGGTCATCCAGCCTCGCCTTGGATCCCAGTTGACCTTCCATGCGAGAAGTCGTAGGGGAGCATTTGCATTTTGTATATCATAAGGAACATCCAGCGGACTAGCTAAGAGTTCGCCTGCGTAATCAAGGACTAGCTCGGTACCGATGTGGCGGACAGCTGAACCACAGACAACGGGCAGGATCGCATTCCGGAGGGATGCCTGTCGCAGATGGGGGAGAATTTGATTACTTTCGAGGCTAAGATATGCGTCTTGAGCCGAAGGTAAGCTAAGAAGTGTGTCCATCAACTCTTCCGAGTGCATGGAAAGACTGTCCAAAAATTGTATCCGTGCCGTGACGAGATGTGAAGGAATTGGGTGATTGGGTTCAAAGATAGAAGCCAGGCCGTCAAGCGTGCGCGGCAAGGGCTCGACAGAGAGCTCGCCTGCTTCGGTCCACCACCACCTCTCCCATTTGACCAGGTCAATGAGACCACGTATACCAGGCTCGGCCTGTTTGTAGGCGGAACAACCGAGAGAAGCAATCGGGAGCACTAGAGGCAAAGGCTGTGGGTGAAGTCGGTTCACGAGAATGGAAGCGAGGGCGGACTTGAGGGAGGCGCCAGGACGGTCCATCTTATTCAAGAAAACCAATCTGGTGGCAACACCATACCTGGCAGCAATTTTCATGAGCATTCAGATAGGTGGTTATGCGGTATACTCACCTGTTGAGCTGAGCCCACACACCTTTCGTCTGAGCCTCAACACCCTCGACAGAATCAATAAGAACGACCGCGCCATCAACAACCCGGCTAGCACTTTCTACTTCCATACCAAAGTCAGCGTGTCCCGGAGTGTCCACGAGGTTGAAGGTCCAGTCTTTCCATTGCACTGGTATGCTCGCGGACTGGACAGTGATTCCGCGTTCCCTCTCCACAGGGAGAAAGTCTGTGGTCGTGCTGCCTGTATCAACTGTACCAGATTCCACAATGTATGATGACTTGAAGAGAATTGATTCTGTCAAAGTCGTTTTCCCCGAATCTGGGAGAAGTCAGTGTAAGCAATGGGTCGCAAGGCAAGTCACTTACCGATATGAGCGACCAGCGCCATATTGCGGAACTTGGACGGATCCTGTAGCCTCTTGGTTGAATAGCATCGTGCTGAGGGAACTTGACAGAGTCGGAGAGGGTGGCAATGCCAACGAAACCAGAACATGAATTCGAGAAAACGCTCGTGACTTCACGCGTGGGCTCGCAGATCCGCCTTTGCCTTTGATCTTGCGTTTTTAATCAACAAGAATAAACACTATTCCGCTCTTATTGTGCACACACATGTACACATTATACTCTTGATCATACCGCTGTCGTTTCTCAATGGTACCAGATGATATAGATCCTATAGAAGAGCGCTTGCGGAGCCGAGCTACTACGCAGAATCATCTCCACCTGACAGCGGGAGCCGTGGACCTTCGTGGCGGCCTGCCAAACACTCCCCTTGCTGTCGTTACCATCGCTTTCGCCCTTGGTGGAATTTTTTGTGTCTCTCTCCTAACTTTTCTCTTTGGTGGCTTCGAAGGATATTGGTGGTCCACGAATCAGCTTGCTTTTTTCTTCGCTGCGTGGTCATTTTTCCATTGGGCGGAGTTCGCAGTGACAGCGGGATGGAACTTGGAAAAATGCAACATTGACTGTGCGTAATGACTTCTCCAGCTACACCTGATGCTAACGGTATGGTTTTTACAACGTAGCCTTCCTATTAAACAATGGCGCCATGTACCACATTGCTCATGCGATAGCTCTTGCTGAATATTTATTCACTCTTTACATCAAACCGGAGACCAAAGCCTTTGCTTATATCTCTGAGCTAGGTAATAGGTTCATACCTACATTGTGCCAGACGATTCACATGCCAATCTCATTTTTAGGAATCGTTTCAACGTTGTGTGGCCAAGTCCTCCGTTCACTTGCTATGATCCATGCTTCGACTAACTTCTCTCATGCTGTCGCATTTGAGAAGCGCCGTAACCATCAGCTCGTTACAGATGGTATCTACGCGTATGTCCCAACTTATACATAAACATCAAGTATTGACGTGTTATTGCCAAGAAGTTGGTTCCGCCATCCGTCCTACGCCGGATTTTTCTATTGGGCCCTTGGCACACAGCTGGTACTGCAGAACCTACTATCCTTTATTCTATATTGCGTACTTCTATGGAGGTTCTTTTACTACCGCACAAGAGGTATGTGCCTTATTCTAGACAAATGGTAATTTATAACTTATGGGTTTTCAAAGCTGAAGAAGGTGCTCTCGTGAGATTTTTTGGACAGGCCTACATTGACTATCGCCAGCGAGTAGGGACGAAAATACCCTTTATTCCCTAGCCAGTGAATATACAATGTTTTTGCTCAATGCACCACGTCAACCCGCTGGGCTATGATGCACGATTTTATTATCATAGGACGAAAACATGAAAGAACAATACATCATAGGGCATAACAAAAACCCCTCAATCGTCCCGAATGATCGTACCCTTGTCCGATACGTAGATACCGTCAAGGAATTTACGGATATCCTTGTTACGAACGCGGCAGATGCCCTGGATGGATGCAGCTGTAAAATGTGTTAAAACAAGGGTCGACCACAACTATAGATGCCTCGTTTACCTGATTGGGAGACGTTGTCGATGTCATTGCCCTCAAGAATCAGCTCGTCCTTCTGTGCTTTAGACTCCGAAATAGTCACACCACCCAACATATTGACGTGTCGCACGGTCTATAGACGTGATCATGAGAGGGCTTTCCATCAATCCAAGACTATTGCATACCTTCTCCCCCAAGAAGTTGCGAATCTCGACAGCCTTTCCACCCTCCTGGATGATACAGTTGATGGGGAAATGGGCATAGACGGCACGCATTTTATATTGGAAGCCCTTCAGGATCACCGTAAATACCGATTCCAGCGATTTGTCGAATGGCTTACCTTGGTCACACCGGTAATCATGTTGTTGATCAAGCTACGGATCGTACGTAGGCAAGCGACATGCTTGCGACCACCCTGCCAGACAGCTAGATTGACCTTGGTCGTCTTGCCCTTCAATAACCGGATGTCCATGTCGACATGCCGTACGTTCTTCTGCAAGGTACCCCGAGGTCCAGTGACAGTGATCAGTCGGGATTTGATGGTGATATCGATACCCTCCGGAATATCGAGTTCTTCGGTCTTGAGGACGTCGCGCATCTGGGAGGTTAGGTAGTGTAAGTAAATGTCCATCCAATGTCTCTATCACGCATCCAGCATCTGCGCCCCACGGATTTTGGTGAAATCGGTGTCAAACGAACGATATGGTCGCATAGAATGCGCCGGACGCGGCCAGGACATGTAGCAATGAGCGCAACGTACCTTGGGCGGTGAGTTTTGGGCGGTGGGTGGGGCGTAGGTGCACTCAGAGCATGGGAGTCTTGGGATTTGCTGACATAATACATCGAGGTCCGTATTTGGAATTTTCAAATATAATTATGTGAATATTCTTTGAGTTCAAGTTTAAGTTTCAATCATCACCGATGAGACAAGCACATCTAGCCAGCTTTTTTCTTAATGTATGTGTGATAGGACAAAAGGATACATAGGATGTACAGTCCCAAAACAGCCTGGAACAGCATGATTGTCATTCAGCCTGAGTCAGGAGTCAGGTGGCAGACGGTGATTGAATCGGAGCTTAAAAGGGAATGCAAATGCTCCGAAGTGCCACGAGTACTCTTGACCTCCACCACCATCTCGAAGCATTTTCGTCGTCGTCGTCGTTGTCTGTGGCTGATTGTGTGAGACCTTTGAATAATACACTTCGCCACTACACTCGTCAACGTCTGGATAGTTGACTTGGCATTGTCGGACTCGATCTTGAGGTTACCTCTGCCAGCAATCGAGTCATTCTTATTCCCCTTGCGTGTTTAAACATGTCGCTATATTCGCAGACTTATTATGGCCAACCGCCCTATGGTGGCCCTAGCTATACTGCTCCAGTTTCTCATTCCGGATATCAGTACCAGTACCCTCAGCAGTCTTCCCATCCCCCGCCAATGTCCCATGCGCCCCCACATCCTGTCTTCATTGATCCAGCCACTTTTCGCAGGGACTATAGCAGCCGACTCGACCAACTTCAATTCAATTCACGACCCATCATTCAAGGATTATCGTTCTATGCCCAGGAGTACTCGCGATACGCAGATGTCGTTGCCCAGTGTCTCGACAGTCATATTCGCAAGGTGAGTTCTTTCATCGATCACATCGGGGTTTATCTCTGCTCTTGCAGTATACGATACGGGGGACTTCCTGGGAATCCGTTGTTTTCCTTTGTGTCAATATTCTATGTACATAATGTAGATCGTATACCTGAGCATAAGACACGAAACGAAAATTTGAGCCTTATGCCTCAAGGGTATCGCTCGTTGTTCACTGCTTTTTCTTCCTGAATGTTCCACGGACATGCTGACTCATCCTCCCTTTTTTGGTAATTTATTCAGGTCCCGCCTTGGATGAAACTACCGGCCTTCTACCTACTCGACGCGATCTCCAAGAATGTGTACGAACCCTACGCCCGAGTTTTTGCTTCCTTTGTTATTCCACTCTTCCTCGACACGTATAGGACCGTCGATGATAGTACTCGTAGCAAAATGGATGAAATGCTCATCACTTGGCGAACCGGCTCCCCGAACGGTAAAGAGCTGTTCGGTCTTGGCCCTCAGATGGCCATCGAACGGGGCATTTGGGGTGAGCAAGCGGTGAGGTCAACCCTCTTCCCTCTCATTCAATCTGCTCATTTGTTTCAGGGTCCCGGCCAGATAACAAAACCTCAAGTCATGAGCGAGTTGAATTTCGCATTGCAGGCAAAGGAGCGAGCGATACAGGCCAATCATGATGACATAAGTGCGAAGCATCATATTCAGGTCCTTCTGCAAGTGCGTCTATCTCTTTCATGTCCTCGTCCTTCATCAGAGCATAATTCTATCTCAGCTCAGGAACCTTGTAGAAGCCGGAGTTTCCCAAGAAGAATTGGGCCAAATTCTTACCCAACTTCGTAGTCTCGTTCGCCCACCAACACTCCAGACCCCTCCCGCCCCTCCTCAACCGCAATGGTCAGGTTCTCAGTTTACGCCAGTCTCGGTACCAAACGCCTATCCTCCACCAGCCACTACTTATCCCAGTGCATACCCCGCCCTCCCTCAAGTGAAAGCTGAAGGCCTCGCGCCTTCATTACCAATCACACCAGCTCCCGAAACACAGGATCAAGCACAACTCAACATTACCAACATCTTATCCTCTCTTATGAAGTCTGGTCTTGTCTCCGTTCCTCCTACGGATATGGATGTTACTAAAGCTGAGTCAATCGAGCAAGAACCGGAGGAGGACACCAAACCTGCCGCCCCCACAACTGAGGATTTGAACGCTATCAAAGAGGCACGGGCGGATTATCGTAAACGAATCCTGGCCGAGAAAATGGAGGCATCTCTTGTTGAATATTCGGTGTAGGTATATCTATCTTTCACATAGCGTAACATATCTGAACATTCGATGCAGTGACGATCCAGTTGTCGCGATTCCGGACTTCCTATATGAATACCTTTCGCTTCAGTGTCAACAGTGTGGAATTCGATACCCAGATACAACATTGGGCAAGAAAAGACTGGAAGACCATCTAGATCTACATTTCAGGCAAAATCGTAAACTAAGTCAAAACCCCGGTCGGGGACATGATCGGAGCTGGTTCATCAGCGTTGAGGTGCGTGGCATGGACTCTTCATTTCACACCTGGTTAAACAGTGGTGCAGGATTGGGTTCATGAACCCTGTGATAGCCAAGTTGTACCTCGACCAGTAAAGATTAAAGCTGTACATGAGAGGGTGTCCACAACCGTCGAGAAGGCCGAGAATAAGGCCGATCCAGGGTCACAATATATTACGGTACCACCTGGTGATGAAGCTAAGCCCCTGTCATGTCCGATTTGTAAAGAGACTCTGCAGATTGAGTTCCTCGAGGATGAAGAAGAATGGATCTGGCGAAATGCGATCAAGAAAGATGACAGAGTAAGCGGTTTCCGTAGCGCGTGTCCACCATCAATACTAATTCATGCGTAGATATACCATGCAACATGTCATGCAGAAGCTGCTGTTTCCACTAGCAATCTAGTGACTCGACTCAAATGCGAAATAGGCAACGGAAGCCGAGGTACCACACCTGAGGCCCGTTCTACGCCCCCACTCTTGAGAATGACGAGGTCACCCTCAAGATCACCATCGTCATCGCCTTCAAAAATTGTAGGCGTCAAGCGTAAGGTTGAACATGGCGGGACCTTGGATCCGCTAGAAGCGGACCAGACACCTCCACTAAAAAAGCTTGCTCTCGCTCAGTCATAACTATCTTCTCTTCGTATTCGTTCATATGTTTACCCGACACTCACCTGCATTACACTGGACATCAAACCATACTCGGCATTTGGATACGCGCAAGGCAATTTTTATCCTTATTAGCATGATAATCAGCATTACTGCACCCTCAGTGCATTTAGATAGTAGACGCAATATATCTGTACTTTTGGGAAAAAATTCGTCGTGTGAACTCGATATTTGAATGAATTTTACTCGGTTTGGTAACCAATATAACAGCATCACACTCACCTCACTCATTAACATTCGCCGCGACTTGGTGCCACAATACTTCTCTCAATGACGAATCACAATGGCTGGCCCACGACTATTGGTGGTACGGAGCAGTTCGAATATCAACCCAAACTTATTGGCTCACCCGGAGACCAGAACAGCTGCAGCTCCTTGACGGTGTTGCCAACCATGACATAGAAATGCAAGTATGTCCTGGAACTATCCCCGGGCTATCTCCTCATATGTACCGACATTTCCAGCTTGCCACCAACGATACTATTCATATTATTCTGGATACCAACATACTCTTGCACCACCTTAAGATTGTCAGGAACTTTGTGGAGGACATTGCGTTTTCGAACGCCCCAATAACTGTAGTATACCCCGGTATTGTTCTCAATGAGCTTGATTTGTGCGTATTTTCTATGAGCCTTGTGTACTCGTACTGACTGTAAACAACACTTCAAGCCAGAAAAATCAACCTCATCTTGGGCGGCTAGCAAGGAACGCCACTGACTGGATGATGAAGGAAGTAACACGGAAGGACTTATCCCAGCCCATCGTCAGGGGGCAGGCTCAGCGTGAAACCTGCAGGTCTACGGGGAATTGGAAGGTTAGGGAGAGGGGTGAGGTGTGTATGTTTTCCAGCTGATCGACGATATTTCACTAATAATACGCGACGCGTGGTCCGCGCGTGTATGTGTAGGTATCGTCAAACGATGAGATGATCGTCGACTGCTGTAAATACTTTCATTCCAAGGCACCTACGCTATTGTATACGGGCGATAAGAACCTATGCCTTCGCTGCAATCAAGAAGGTAAACGAGTCTTCTCTGCTAAAATCAAGGTTAACCCATGATCAAACCCTATCTTTACAACGCTAGGACTTCGATTCATTAGTCCACCTCCTCCACACGAGTATACTAGCATGGACTTGGTCAAATGCATACGAGGGATGCTTCCGGAATATGAAGGACAATTAAGCAGAATTGTCCAGAACTATCATCGTGTAGTACGCGGTAGTAACGGGAAGCAGGATGATGGTATGATGGTCGACGAAGACATCCAGGTACAGATCCCTCGAGCTACAATAGTGCATCATCAGGTTGTCGAGAGGTTCACGCCGCTCTTTCGAGCGCTTGTGCAACGAGTGGGCGCTGAAGATCTAGAAAACCTTAACAAAATGAAGAAAGACGGTGTCTCTGTCTCAAGATACGCGCCGCGATGGCAGCAGAATGATAAAGCCGTGGACGAGTGGCAAGTTGGTGATTGTTTGGAGTATCTCCAACACAAAAGGAAGATCGTGTTTACAAAGCCAGATCCGCCATTAGAGCGGTTCTTACGGGACCCGTACTCTGGTAATGGGGCACTCTCAGGCGCAGAGTGGGCAGGGAGTGCGTGGAGAGCAGCCGCAGAAAGCCTGCGACAGGTTGGAGAAGTCTGGAAGGATGATACGATGATACAGCATGTCGATCTGTTGGACCAGTATGTCCAAGCTGAGTATTTGTGAACGCAACCCTCTTTCTCCTTAGTAGGATGTCATTCAGTGGCTAAAGTATATGTTCTTTGCTTTAATTGTCCGCGTACCACAAACCTTACATAGTATGTCCCTCCGGTAGATTGACAGGTTATAAAAATACCACGAATCCGCTTGGTGATATATTTATCGCATCAGACTTCGGATGTTGAACGCTGGGAGTATCATACGGCAGACGCGTTCTATGGGGAATACGGATACATGGTGATCCCATAGGCTTGTGCAACTGGTTTCTCTTGAGCACTCTGACAGTAGACACGATTACATGGCGTGGTGAGTCAACGAGAATGTGAAAGGTACTCATCGGTCGGAGGGCACGAGGGGGAGCTATGACGGGGTGCGCCGCGTAAGTAAATCAGTGGGAACTGCGGCAACTGCGGGCCCATGCAGGTTCAGGCGTGCCTCTCGAGAGTCAGCGGACCACGCTCCTTATTTAATGGAGTGTTGGGGAACCACGAGATATCATGATGCCTAGTTCTGCCTGGCACATTACTCCGTAAAACAGCTGTTCCTGCTTATCTGCTCATTCGTGAGAAGCTTTTCGGGGGCCGAGGGAAGTTATGAATTTTGGAATGGTCCGCAGTGTCTCCCTCGTAGATGGTGTTGCAGTGCCTCGCAACGCAGAATAGCAGTAAATGTATTGACCGAAGCACTCTGGGGAACTGGCAAGTCACCGGATTCGGATGGATCGCTTATACACTGCCATCAAAACAAATTTCTGGGAAAAAACGGACAGAGACCTGGAGAGACCCGCAAAGACTGAGCTTTGAATGGGAACAAGGGGACGGGTATGTGGTATACCTGGCAGCTATAAACTGCTGAGCCACTGGGCTGATTGGGATGGAGGATAGGGAGGGAACAAGTTTGACGGAGGGAAACCGGCCGGCCGAATGCCCGGAGACGTGATCGTTTATTAGAAATGGAAAATTCAGTTTGTCGGTGACAGTCGCTGAGGCAGTCCTGTTGATTGCTCCCATCTCTCCTCCTACCCTCATGAGCCGTCGACGGGCATTCTACATCTTCCTCTCTATCCTAGCTCTCTTCCTGGTTGGCACCGTTATCGTCCTCTCCTCAATAACATACTACCTCGCCATCGACCCAGACGCATACCTCTCTGAGCTCGAAGTCCCGGTCCTTGACAATAAAACCCGCTGGGACCCTCATCAGCACAATGGGGTCCAATATGTGCCCAAGATCATTCACCAGACCTGGAAGACTGAGACACTTCCAGCGCGCTGGCAGAACCTGTCCCAAGGATGTCGTGACATGATGCCCGACTAGTACGTCAACGTCGTCTGAACTGCGTGTTGCTCTGAGACCTGCTCCTGCTAGTGAATACATGCTTTGGACAGACGCAGGCTCTCGTAATTTCATCGCAGAACACTACTCGTGGTTCCTCGAAACCTTTGATGGTTACAAGTACAATATTCAACGCGCTGATGCCATCCGCTATTTCGTCTTGCACCACTATGGAGGCATTTATATCGATTTAGACATAGGCTGTCTCCGCCCAATGGATCCTCTTCTAGCCTATCCTGTCATCCTCCCCAAAACGATTCCTGTGGGTGTTTCCAACGACCTCATCATCTCTGCGAAGGGGCATCCTTTCATGGAGCAAACTATCCACAACCTCGTCACATTCGACCACTCATGGATCCTCAATTACCCCACTGTTATGTTTACCACCGGCCCCATGTTTCTTTCCGCGCAGTATGGCATCTATACGTCTGCACACCCCTCGAACGCCACCTCAGAGGTGCGCATCCTACCCAAATCACTATATGGGAAGAACGCAAAGGAAGGGGAAGCTCCTCATTCCTTCTTCTCGCACTTTTACGGCAGCAGTTGGCACGCAGATGATGCGGCATTCATTGGCTTCCTCGGCACGTGGGGCAAGGGTCTCATGTGGTTGGGGCTTGTTATCCTCATTCTCGGCCTCCTGAAATTGCCCAAAGGACAGAGACGATATAGTTTGAGGCGGTACGATGTTCTACTACCTCGCTTATCACATCGGTCTGGCCGCTGGCACCTTATCATGGGTGGATCTACTCCCAGCACTCAACCGTCTTCTCCGAGCAGCAGTGAAGTTAGCTCTCCAATTGACACTGACGTTCCCGTCCTTCATCTTCCATTCAACATCAGATCCTCCTCACCCGCCCCCTCGGATGCTTCAACACTGGTTGATCCTTATGCTGGACGTACAACCAGTCCTATCATGGACGTTTATCAAAGGCTCCGTAACCGAGTCGCTAATCTTGCATCTCCTCATGAGAATGCCCCCCGTACCCCTGTGCGGCCCCGCCGGAGTAGGCCTCGGAATGGCATACTCTTTTTCCTCCCCGCCATTTTCACATCACAAGATATCGAACTGGAACCCACACGTTTACACGACCCTCCGACACCAAGGGCAACTTCACATCTTCCTACAACATCTACTCTACTTCCTCCAGAAAAGCAGCGACTCATGCAGGACTTGGAGCAGGGCCCGAGTTCTCCTATCGACAGACACCGCCACCATAATGATGAATACGATTCGGGGTTGGTTGATCTTACCGAATCCCCGCGCCGCAGCCATTCGCGCAGTAGTTTCACAAGACACCGTTCACCCATCTAAATTACAGGACTTGAGCAGGAACTTTTTTTTATTATCTGAGGTTGCTTATATTCAGTGTATTAGGATACCCCATGTTACTTTCAAACGGCACAATAATCGCCTAATCCGGGTGTTACTTTGACAGACAGGGACCTCGCGTAATGGCATTACTGAATTCAGAAGTATAGTAATAGACAGCCATAGCCCTTCTATATATATGGTATCCTCGGTAGACAAGATTATTCGCATGGCTAGCCCACAGATTTCGTAGAAGCTACTCGCCTCATCCCCGCGGACAGCGCAAACATCAGCAGAGCAGATGTTGCATATGTATATGTTGGACCTATGGTCCAATAGGATGCGCAAGCTAGATAAAACAAGATCAATCAGCCGCAGATGCATGCGTTGGTGGGAAACATAACCTACCGAGGATAGGACCAATTGCCCTTCCGAGCTGTCCGGCTGAACGGAAATGACCCAGAGCCTTCCCTTTGACCAGGTCTGGATGCTCCTCGATGGGTTTACCAGAAACCTCGTCTACTTGCGGCTCGTCACATTGCAGTGAAGCAAACGCAGTGAGTGAATTGACGACAGTGGCACTGGTGAACGCCATGCAGACAGCCGCTCCTTGTAACAACCTCATTGCAACGGACATGTTTTTGTTGACATAGATGGGGAGCAAAGCCAAGAGCACGAAGCCTATGGCACAACTCGAAACGCCACGTTTCGCCATGACGCCCTCACCAACTTTAGACATAGCGCGCCGGACATAGCCACCTTGTAACAGAGCGCTGATGATACCAATCGTCCCGATGAGTCGGCCGTTTTGTGTGTTGTTCCAGTCCAAAACTGTGGGGATTGTAATATTAGATCAATGAAGTATCGGCAAAGGGGACTCGTCCTTACGATCGAAAGTCAGGAATGTAAGGGTGAATTCAACACCAGAGAAAATGATCAAGAAAAGGAAGTGGACCCTGCGGAGAGATTTGAGAAGCCTAACACGGGTCTTAGGATCCCGTTTCGTTGTAGTGCCGTTAGCCTTGTTATCGCCAATGGCAGGGTTGCTATTGGTCTTTTTTTCGGTTTGAGAGTGTGCTGGTTTTTTTTGTGGTTTTCCGCCAATATGACGCGTTTCAGGGAGGGCAATGGCAAGGAAAAGTGTTTCCGCCACAAGGAGGACGAGAGTGAGAGTCGCAGGGGCCGCATAGATGTTGAGGTCAATGCCCCATTTCTGCATAGCAGAAGGAAGGGGTCTAGTAGCGAAGTATGCACCTATGGGGGGACCAATGCAAAAGCATATGGCAAACGCAATACCGACGTGAGCAAGAGCCTTGGATCTGGTGGCCTGAGATGTGACATCTGAAAGTATAGCACTGAAGTAAAGTGAGTATTGGACCCAAGGAATACCTACATGACCACTCACATAGCTAATTGGACGTTCCCTTCACTGAGTCCTCCAATAATACGAGACAGCATATATGAAGCAAAGGTTGTAGATTTAATCCAACTGTGCGGGATTTTCTCATCAATGACAGGTATTTAGCATGTAACGGCGACTTACACGACCGCAGAGAGAATGTTTCCGATCATTGTTAGTAGGAGGATGCGCTTGCGTCCATACTTGTCCGATAGTGAACCAATCTTTGGTGAGACGATGAACTGAAGAGTTCTACGCTTATATGTTGGTATCTGCACAGGAAATCGGAAGTAATGTCACGTACGAGAAGACGGAGCCCATAAGTCCACCCAAAAGTACAATGTCCCATCTTTGTGAATGCAGGCCGGGTTTGTAAAACAGACCCCTGATATACGAGACCGTACGTAGCGTCAACGAAAGGAATCCATCGGGATTTGAGCTCTCCCGCTAGAAAAACATAGTTAGTTCTGGCCTATGAGGGGAATACCAGGTCACTATACTCACCACAGTATACCACTCGATCAAGCGGGGAAATAGTGGCAGGGGAATTGTGAAGGCGAAGAGATCAAGGACAAGCGAGAGGAATACGATAGTCTCTACTTTGGCCATTGTTGCAGGTTGCAAGATGCCTGCGGAAAAGGACAAGTGAGTGTTGCAGTGTTTCGAGTTTTAAGTCAGGGGATCATTTACGCCGAGATTGACGAGCAAGTCAGATGGTTGGCCGCGCTCGGTGTCGCCACGTTACTATCATCAATTCTGACAACGGCTGCGGATCTGTGATTGTCGGTCCTCAACAATGTATAGTGATTTGTGAAGCATCTTATCTTCTAGTCTATTTACTCTGTGCAACTAAATAAGAAGCAGTGATACTCAAAATGACTGAATACAGTCAGGTCAAAGCGAATTATCGTTCTCCACGTCCTCGCCCTCAGCCCCTGCTACCACGTTCTGGTCGGAACCTTTATATTGCTGATCCTCGGAGGCTATGGTGAGGTTCATCTGGTAGTGAGAGCTTGTATCGGTCTTCGTGATCTCCCTCAAGGCCATCGTCGCATATGAAGCGGTCCCAAGTGTCAATTGGATCTGAAGCGCCATAAACTTCCCGTCCTGGTCAGTTATGGGTGAATCAAATTCAAGCAGCCTATCCTCGTCGGATTGAGCGAGAGATACGTCTGGGTCAGTATAATGCATCACTGTCCAAGTCAATTCTCTGGGTAAATGGAGGATATTGCGGTAAGATCCATTTAAAGTATAATCCCTGTTGCATGGCGTCAGTTTTGATATGCGTGTACTGTGAGTACATACTTCTGTTTCCTGATAAAATTATCAGGGTCCAAGCCATCCATACGAAGGAATTCGCGATAGCGCTCTCCGAGCTTGCCCCCAGGATAAGCTACATCCGTTCCTGGCAAAGGCATGACGACGTCAAAAATTGTGTATTTGTCGAGATCATCCTCTGTTAGGGTCCTCACGCGGGGCGGAACGAATGGCTTTCTCGATCTTCTGTGCGAGTCTACGATCGAATGAATATTTAAGATTCAGTGATAACAAAAGCGAGGAAAGACTAGCCTTCATCTTGCGCTTCGCCCTCAACCACATCAACTTCGATGGTATTCCCGAGAGCAGGCTCAAGCACAAGGTCACCAACAATCGGTTTATCCGCACCATACGTATGAATTCTTTCTGACACGATCGCATTCCAGACGTAGGACTGGTACGCATGAACGTACATTAGACGGAGGTTTTTGGGTATCTATGGCAAGGGCCGGTAGTAGGCGAGAGGGGTCCGGAAGAAAGTGCCAATTTTTCTTACCGTGGAGAATGCACCCATCGCGTTGCGGGTTTCGCCCTTCTGTTTCTTGTAGCTTTCCAGGATACAACGTTCAGCTACGGCACGTCGCGGCATTAGTTCCAAGGCTCGATCGAGATCTCCATGTTCTAACCAAGCCTCGCGTGCGGCCATGACATCAGGATGCTCTCCGTGCCTCTTAGATAGCACCATGTCCACAGCCTTCTGCCACTGGGAGAGCAAGAGTGCGAGACCTATCGAATGAGTAGGAACGGAAGCTGTTCCAAATCGTTGCATGCCTAGGGGACGGTATGAGATTTTAGTGTAATAAGGGATGCATTGACTGTACCATAGTAATTGATGAAACCCTTGTGTTTGATCGTGTTCATGGCTTCTTCAAGGACATCCATAGATTCCACTTTCACGTTTCTATACAGGAAGCGAATCATTTGACAAGGTACTCACGAAGGAGAGAAAAACCAACCGTAGGGTAATCACGAATGCATTCCCTTTGAGCATTCCCAACTCCAAGCTCGCCTTCCGATAGTTGAGGTCAGCAATTCGTATGCCCCGCTCCCCTCGTTCCTTCATGATAGCCTCATAAGGTCTCCTACCCAGCCCATTGATTTGCTTCCAGACATCCTCCACGCTCTTATTACCACGCTTAAACGAAACCCTTTGCACAGTAACACCGCGTTTATCTTTCGTCCCAGCAACGGATAAATCCTTCACGCTAACACGCAAAAGGCGGGACAAGTGACCGAGAGCATCTTGTGTATCACGGTTTGTTTTTTGTAACGTGAAATGAATGTATGGGGGAAATGTTCCGCGAGGTGCCCGCTCAGCATTCCCTCTGGACGCCCCGCCACGTCCACCCCGGCGTCCCCACCGGACCACAATACGAGAACCGTCCTCTGCTGAGGGGTTTGTTGTGTCGGTTTCGGAATCAAGGCGACCATTGAACAGCTGACGGACAACTTTGTGGAATGATGTGCGCAACTCCTTCGAGTCAATAGGCTGCGCGTAAGATCTATCAGGATGTAAAGTCGTAGTGGACGAAGGTCCCTTACGCACCTCGGTTATGACTTTCCTATGATCCTCTCGGCCCCCACCCCTCCCCTTTCTGCCGTCTGGCTTCCCGCTTCTTCTCCCTCTTCCACCTCGCCCTCCTCGAGAATCCCTTGAGTTCTCTGCCTGTTTCTCCTCTGCCTGTGTCGAAACACCTTCCGTCGTCTCGCCTTCTGTTTGCATTTTGGCTGTTCGTCCCGCCCAGCCGCTATCACTCACGCGGGGAGGCTCTGGTCCTTCGAGCCACATTGTTTTTAGTTGTTCAGTGGCACTTTCCGAGAGGAATGGTGCCAATGTGGTGTTGAAGTGTTCCGGCCACGAATTTGCCTCGGATGCCTTTACGGCTGTGGACTCAATGGCAGGTGCAATTGACGGATCATCTGCTGTTGGTTCTACATGCCAGGTCAGAGATTTTGAATCATAGACGGGACCGGAGGTGGACATACTTGGATCAACAGAACATCCTGTAGAAGCGTCCATTGATGAAAAGGATGTTTCTTCTGTTACGCCGGCCTTATCCTCCCCTTCTGTCTTCGGCGTCTGAGGTTTGTCAATAGACTTCAGACGCAAAATATTACTATCTAGATCGACTTCGTAGACGAGAAAGTCAGTAAACCTATAGATACTTTAGGACGGAAGTGAAGCGAGGGACGACGGCAACGCACCTCTGCTTTATTATGCCCTGAATTTTTGCAGATTCCCGACCGACATACTCAGAGATTCCGACATTCGTTTCCAAGAATTTGATAGCACCAGCCGGAGTAACCTCCGGTAATGGAATACCTAACAAGGCATGACTGGGTGGTAGGATATGATTATGTTCTTCGCTTTCCGAGGGTTGAGTGTCTTGATCAATTTTCTGTCGCTTGCTATATCTCTCAAGATCCTCTCCATCTTGTTCACGTTCGCGAATGACAATGGAGGACATCAGCGTTGAGACAGGAGGAAGTAGCTGGGACAAGGCGGGAGTGGTAAAAAGAGTCAATCAATATTTGATCTGATCTATCGCCAAGCAAATCTTATCTTGCAAAGTACCATGCCCTCTGTTCAGTTCCTCACATACGCACAACGTGCTACGAGGCATAAGAACCCCGCGGCTAGGCTACTGCTGGAGACTATAATACGGAAAGAGTCCAATCTCGCCGTAAGTGTCGATGTCACCAAGGCCAGTGACTTCCTGGCTATCATCGACGCTGTTGGTCCTCTCGTTTGTCTAGTCAAGGTATCTGTCCCCCTTTCCTTCCTATGCTGCTGTTAGGGCTAATGCGATAAAGACACATATTGATATTCTCGAAGATTTCGACCATGGCCTGATCGAGAAACTGGAGGTCCTGAGTAGGAAGCATGACTTTGTAATTTTCGAAGACAGGAAATTTGCTGATATAGGTCAATATTACAAATGATGCCAAGTACAGTACACTAACGCATTCAAAAAGGGAATACGGTCGCCTTACAATATTCGAGCGGGGTACATAAAATAGCAAGCTGGTCGCACATTACAAATGCCCATCCTATTCCTGGGCCGTCCGTCATTACAGGCCTTGCATCAGTTGGGCTCCCGTTGGGTCGTGGACTCCTCTTGCTGGCCGAAATGAGTACTAAGGGTACACTCGCAACTGGAAGCTACACAGAAGAAGCTGTACGGATGGCCAGGTCCAATAAGGAATTTGTCATTGGGTTTGTTGCACAGCGTCGAATGGAAACTGTGGCACTGGTCAATGGTGAAAACGAGGAAGACGATTTCCTGATCTTGACACCGGGGGTAGGGCTGGAGGCGAAAGGAGATGGGATGGGGCAGCAGTATAGAACACCTGATGAGGTCGTTCGGCAAAGTGGCTGTGATGTCATCCTGGTTGGAAGAGGCATTTATGGGGTAGATTTGAAGGACGTCGAAGCCATCCGAGCGCGTGCAGAAAGGTACAGGAAAGAAGGGTGGAACGCTTATTTGAAGCGTGTTGGATCCGAATCCTAAGTTGGGCCGAGTGTTGGGTTGCTTGCAACCAGGGGCACAAGAAACCTGGGCTCACAAAATACACGTGGTACCCTAGCACGTTCAATATGGATGGGTTTTGATTATTGTTGAGCATTGTGAATGAGCTCATCGTTACCATTCGTCAACTTTTCAGTTGAAGGATTTATTGCCTCCTCTGGGATGTCATTCATTCCGTTGTTCTGGTTGCATCGGACCTGAGACGGAGAACGTGGAAGATCGTTTGGTTGTTGTAATGTTTGGAGGAGCGCGTCCCGCAGTTTTTGCCGAACTTCTTCGATACGTTTGGTCTTTTCACCTCCACGCCATATCAAAATAGCTGCACCTATACCACACAGAAAGCTTGCTGGAATCAATATCGCTGTGGACCACGCAGGACGTTGGAACCTGGTGCCGTGTGTCAGTCAGGCATGAACAGATATGTTGTGGTGCGTACATACCGATTCAGCCCCCACATGGTGCCACACAGAATAATCTGCGTCATTATTTAGACATGGAATCAACCAACAAGGTACGACCGACCTGGAAGATCGAGTTTCCATCATTTAGGAAGCATATGGCAAGTGCGATACTAAATATCTGTTCTGTAAGTCTTCTAAAAGGTTGGTGTGAAACCATACTTGATTGGGAAAGCCTATATGTGTGTTAGTATCCCAGTAAATGATGAAAAAATTCACTCACCCGATGTGTGTCAGTCCCATGTGCACGATACCAGGTCTGATGATATTGAAACTTGACCTGCTCTGAAAAAAATTAGGTTAGTATATTGGGAATGAGAAAAAGCGAATGGTACATACGTCTATGTAGATCTTGTTGTTCCTTATCGGAAAGGACGCGAACATATTTGTCGTCGTAGAAAGGGTCTGGCAAGTCGTCCAAGTCGAATAATTGTGGCAGGCCAGCAAGCTTCCGGAGACGGATCGTTTTGCGTTTGTAGTGCCATATTTTGTAAATTCCTGGGACCGGAATTAGGCAGCAGCCTGGCGGAAACATAGCGAAGACGTACTGTACGTATCGAATATGCGGGATGGTATGAGTCCGATGCCGGTAGCTGTAAATAGACCTGTGTCGTTCGTATTTGAGAACACAGTGGGGTATAGCGACCATAGAACATACCGTTCTCGACTTGGGATGCAACTTCAACCCAGAATCCTTGCAAATCATCGTTATGGAAGTTGATGATCCGTGCCAAAAATATTACAATTGCTGCACCCCAGAAAACTATACCATAATTTAAGTTTCGGATGAGAGGGATGACACGAGTATGATTCACCGACAAGAAAACCATAGATGCCTGTTACGACCTGAACGGGAATGTTCAGTACAACGAGCAGACTGGGAAAGATAGGGACAGATTACGCACACCAATCGCTAATGCATGCAATCAGTGTCGGCAAAAGTAGAGGATTATGCGGAGGTTAGTACATACGAGTCTTCAGGAAAGCCCAGACACCCAACAATGTTCGTCGAAATCGTGACGGACGTTTCATGACGTCGTCGACATGTTGGTCCAGGGGATTGTCATACAATGAACCTGTCTCCCTATCCCCCTGTGGCCTGACAAGTAGACTTATGACCGGTCTTCGGTCGTATAATGGGGTTGGTGGTCTAGGGTAGTGTAAGGTTCATCAGATGCGGCTGAATATGTCGTGACCCACATAATAATCGAGTTTGCTGCATTCGTGAGTATAGAGACCGTACCGACCTGAGGATCTAGTCATAGCTCGGTAAAGTGATAGTGATTCATAATTCAAAGAGCTACACACCGATTGCATCCAGGTGCTCCACAATGTCATCGTGATGGTGCTCATCCCAGTCGTCTTCCTCATGCCAAGATTGTACATCGACCGGGTTGCTCACATCCACAGACTGGTGAAACGGAGTTGCACCTACTCGAGGGGAGCCTTGCTGATAGTAGGGTGACCGAGGGTATCCCAGATCCGTAGCCCTCTCGTGTCCATGGTATGTCAAGGCCCTAGCGTTTCTGACGGAACCCCTCAGTATATGGGACTGTACTCTGCTAAGGCCCGTATTGGAGCGGGGACGCAGCCGAGGAACTTGTTCTCCACTTTTAACGACTGGTAGCGAGGGTCGTGCTTGTAGACGTTGAGCGGAAGTTCCCGTTGGAGTAGCGCCGAATATATTTGTTAAGGAGCGGGGGGAAGAGAGGCGTGGTCTAGGTTCTTCATTGAGGCTGGAGTACGAGGTACCACGCCGAACTCGAATGGAAGGCATGGTGGTTGAGGGAAGGACTTTGGGCAGTGACAAGCCTGCGCAGTTTGAAGGAGCAAGGGCACTATGATGTATTGAGTACCCCGTGACATTGTTGTGTAACTAATAAAGTACTAATAAAGATTAAGGTATCTGAAATGCCCTCTATTGAATGCATAATGCAACTTGAAAAAAGTTATATGGATACAAATGGTGAATAATGGCAGGGACAACCATGGTGTGGAATGAAAATCTATAGATAAGCATGAGTGAAACACCCAGCCCCGACTGGTGTGAAGAGAGGAAAGTTAGGGGGGTTAGTCGGCATATATTTCAAAACGGGATGACGTTCGGCTTGAATGATGTAGGGTTCAAAGGCCCCGTCTGTATGGTGTCTGAATGACCCCCATTTCATCGGGTGGTAGGGTTTCTGGTTCTGTGGTCAAAGGTTCTGCGGCGTAGATGGAAGCATCGGGTTGTTGAGAGACTTTTTTCGCCTGGCCGGAGTGAAGGGGTCGGCTTCGCGCCTTGCCTAGGTTAAAAGTCAGGGTACGCTTTATGACTGCTCCTTTTCCCCCGCGAGAGCCCTCGGGCTGTGCATCATGGGTTCCCTTTGATGATCCAATTAACTTGGTCTTGGATAGGATTTCTCTCGCAACGGGGAAGACAGGAATCAAGGGCTGGTGGAAAACCATCTTCATCCATCCTTTCCAGTTCATGTTGGATGGTATGAATTGGTTCACAAGTGCCTCAAACTGGACGGGATCGCATCATTAGACTTCATTTCATATGAATTATATGGGGGACGCACGCTCGATGTTTGGTTGTGATAAATAAGGTCCTTTGTTTTGATACGGACATCATGGCATTCGAACGAACCCTCCTTAAGGATGCTCAAAACCAGGTTCATGCTAACGGTAGTGGATGAATAATGGAGGAGAGACGATAAAGTCATAAATACGGACCTAGCAATCTTGACAAAGACGAAAGTCTTCTGAAATGAACGTGTTTTCATGACCGCAGCATCACCTCCTTGTTCCTCTGCTGCATCATACTCTACCCGTCCTTTTGGAGAACTGAGCCCTGTTATGTCGGGGGACTCAGATCTCCAGTTGGGTCCGCTACTAGAAGGTAATAGATGGGAGCTATGATGGTCATTGCGTGTGCTACGAAGGTCGGTGAATGAGCGAGATGGTCCAAGCTTCCGTAAACCTGGAGGGGCTGGACCAGTAGCGGAATCTGGGTGAAGATGATGTAGCGTGCGAGGAGAGTCGAGGGAGGTACGTATGGGCGGAATTTGAAGACTGGATATCTCCGGTGAATGGGTCGACTCGGGGGGTTGGGAGGATAGGGTTTCGTCGTCAATGCCTTGCGGTCGGTGACGTCTATCGGGCCATAAGTATTCCATGATCCGACGCCCTACTTTTGCATCGATCTGCAGCTTGAGAGGATGCAAGGATACCTCGAAAGTTTCGTAGATTGAAATTCCACCAACGGGTGGCAGGATGATCCAATGGGCCAGTAGGAACAAATTACGCTCCAGACAGATGAGCACCATCGGCATGGATAGAAGAGTGGAGACTTACTTTATGGAGCGGGTGGTTAACAGGTTCATCATGCTTCGATAGAATCTCTGTCCAAATAGCTTCTGTGGATCCGTCGAATGCTTGCAAGTTCCCGATCGATAAGTCGTTAATCAGAGCACTATCCTGTCGGCTCAGCCAGTAGAAGTTGCTATGCTGTATCACGAGTTTTGCCAATAGGCCTTTGTGGCTATCAAGCATCCTCCACGACATTTCCGAAGATGAAGCGTGGACGAGCAACGCGGACTTCTGGTCCATTCGCTCGTCAGTCCGATTATATGCCAGATTAATGGCATCGAAAAGATAGTTGAGTTCTTCTGTCAATGTGATAATATGTGCCCTCAGCTGTAGTCGACCGAGCTTTGTGTCCTCCTCTTCAGGTAGGTGGGGAGGGCCATATTCGATCATTCGTTCGGTTTCGAGAGCAGCTCGGAGCCGGCCTTGGAGACTAGCGACGACATCTGCAGCCTCGCAGAGATCTGTGAAATCGTAGGTGAAAAGGAGTGTTTCAAGTTTATCGAGCCGAGCTTTGTGTGTCTCATCGGAGAAAAGGAGAAGTTTGGTGACAACATTGGATATAATCTGGAAGTGTTTGTCATTTGCTGAAACGGTAAACCGTGGTATATGTATCCGAATGAGGTCCTAACAAAACGATGAGCAACTGGATGCAAGAACACCATGGGGCACCATACAGTTTGATCTTGCAAGTGAGTGTGGGATACCGAAGAAATGGTATCCGAGGAAGAGCGTGCCATAGGTTCGGATGTCACATCATTGCGGAGGCGTAGACGGTTGAACTTGTCATAGTGGAAGATTGCGTCTGTTTGTGGTACCAAACGCTCGAATCCATCATTTTCGCACCGTAGATCTATCAAAACTTCAAGGGGAACGCGCAGATGATTGGGCGACGTTGTGCGGACAGGGGAAAATGTCTGGAAGCCTGATAATGACATATAACTCCTGGTAAATCAAATGTCATCAGCACATTAATCTGTAGCCTAAATTCAGGAATATATACCGTGTCATGATTTTTCCACTGATTGGATCGTCAATGTTAAAATTATCCATTATTGCGAAAGATTGAAGCTTTGCCTGGACAGCCGCGACCACACATACATCACCAGATTCCTCATCCCTCAAAACAACCTGTGGTTTCAGGAGGAAACAGCAGTGTGCTCTACGTAATGTGACACCGTCGGACCAGCCGTCCAAGGGGTCAGTTTGCAGATCCTTGTCCTCTTGGTGGTCAATTTCAACTGTCGTTTTCGATCCTTCGCCTCTCAGCATCCTGCGAATCGCAGACGCTGCCAACTGAGCTGTATTAGTTGGAGCCGTATTGGTTGGGTTGTGATGTTGTTCCTCGCGTTCCGAATTGGGTAAAGGTTGAGTTGCTTTGGCTCGGTCCCGAATGAACTTGACAGCGCTATAAAAAAATATCAAGCTAAGTATGTAACGCGGGGATGAGTGCGTACCGTGTAGCCAGGTGGTACTCAAATCCCTTCCTTTCCCTCGAACAATGGTAGTATTGAATCATGATCTGTGTAAAGTTCTCCTTAACATCACTAAGCCCCAGAAACATGACGACTTACATCTCTCGTTGTTCTGTCCAAAGCAAGATTCGGACAATGTAATTGATAAACATGGTCAAACTCGGCCCACTCCTCGGGGAGGACAATCTCCGAAGGAAGATGGTAGCTTTCGGTATGGAGCTCGTCAGATGTTCTATCGGATTCAACATCTGTCAGGAATTTTATATAGTCCTGGAGTAGAGTTATCATCTTTTTACGAGATTGTGACGTCTCCTGAGGTAATGTCAGCACCTGTTGTGAACCGATTGAACATGCTGACGAACGTAGGAAGGATCTTCAATAGAAAATCGCTGGAGCTCCTCTATCCGCGATGTTGCCAGTTCAATTTGAATTTGTGGTGCAGCTGCAAATGTAAGTTATTTTATTGGTCTCCCTAGGCTAGGCGATACTCACAGGGTTCTTCGCCGAGCAAACAGTAATGAGTTGGTTCGATGCCAAACTTGTTATCCCGCTTGTTATCCATCTTGGCGGCGTTCTTTTTGAAGTATACAAACCGTGGGCACGTCACCAAGGGTAGATAGTGGAGAATGGGCTCGGAAGACGATGCCCAGCCGAGCTCGACGAAGTCGCCAACGTCGTACCATGAAGAAGTCAGTGGTGTTTGCGCAAGGTCGTTATATTTAAGGTATGTGTTTATGTGTGGTGATCCAGTTGTCAAGGCTTCTGTTTTCAGTGATTCCTTGAATACGGCAAGCACGGTTTGCAAAACAACCCCTTTAAGCACCACCTCGGCAGCGTAGAATGGCTTGTGACGAGTTGTCTTGGTTGTGTCGGGATCAATGCCGCGAATTTTTGTTTCTTGATCCCGCTGGTGCATATCAACCCGAAGCTCGTCAACCATCCCTTTGACACCTATCCAAGGAGTTATGCCATCAACCCAAGCTAGACAATTATTAGGAACGTGCTGGCCCACGAAGCCAAATTGCGTCACGTACTCTCCTGCGAGTCATCAATGTAGCCGTGCATTACGAAAAGTTTGGTCAAGATTATACGGTACTTGATTGTTGCTATGTGCCGTCCGAACTTTGGCGTAATCGTGCGAGGGGGAAAGTAGGAGCCAACTCTTACACGAAGGGTTGGGATACTATCGAAGAGGGAACACCATGCCCAAAAATGGGCGAAAGCTTTGGGTGTGAGGTGCAAAGCGTTTGGAGTGCTGTTGCGTGTCTTTGTAGAGGCCGCGAGGGAGAAGGAGAAATGGATGAAATCTGAGCGAAACCGTCGATATGAGTCATCAATACCCTGTGTTCCCAACCAGAAAAATCAGGTACTGTCTTTGATTCCACTGTAAGTCGTACCTTGGGTGTGGGTTTATCAAGTTTAGTTTCCAATCGAACATCATGATGAGGAATGAAGTCGAAGTTCCTACACTGCCTCTGGAATATATTACCTGAACATTTGAGGCATTCATCGTCGCATGTCCGTTCGAAAACGAAACTGATACCGTATCGAACACCCGAATGCAGCTCCGCGCATATCTTGCGATAAGGATTCATTGAAGAATGAGTCAAATCGAGGATGCCACCTGATGTCAATTCACCAAACCTACGAACTTTTGATCAGCAACGTCCTTGTCTTATCCCAAATACGGTATACCTTGGAATGGCGATGAGCATCACGTCGCTGATCACCTGGACGAGTTCCCGCTGATCATTGGGGTGCCCAATCAACAACTGAGGGCACCCTCTCCAGACGAGCACAAAGCCTGCGCCGTCATCAGATACCTGCACAGGATCCCGGGAACCTATTAAATATTAATATGTGGGATCTTCAAGAGTTTGTAGCTCGTGTTACCTTTCAAATAACATCGAACTTCCCCTTGGAATGAACACTTAATCTTCCAATGAGCAATGAGTCGTAACTATAATTTTAAGGCAAGAATTGGTCACATAGCGGCTAGATGAACTCATGAACTTGCCTTGTCCCAGAAACCGATTGGAGGAGAAGGATCTCGAGGGTTAGGAGATAAAGTCTCGATGATTTTCACGATATCTTGGATAACTGGATTGTAGCTGACACCCCAGGATAGTATCGTTGGGGATCTCGTGCATACACTGATGTTGGGACACGCATACGACTTGACAGGCATGATGGTTTTCGGTACGTGAAGGGATAAGGGATGTGCGCCGTGCAATCCTTGGTTCGCTGACAATATAAGACATTCAACCCAGTCTGTTGATAGCTCGGAACCCATTTCCTCCGCAATCACAATATCGGAATCGAAAATCCAAGCAGGAGAGATGGAATTTGAGTCGCCTTGAACGTGAGCAAGTGGGATGGGAAAGTCACGAACGGTGATCTTCAACGAATTCAACGACAAGTTGACATGGAGTGGGACAAGTAGTGAATATTCAGTATCTTTGGGTAATTCTTGCCCTTGCTCATAGAGGAAGTCGGGCATCTTGTCCAACGGGAAAGTGGGTAAGGAAATGGATAAGACAAGCGAGGTGATGAAACCCCGAAAGAGGGCGGGAGCTTCTATGCCAACAGTAGCCTTGGAGTCGTTGAACGGTGCCTTCCCGCTCATAGCGTGAGGACCATACAGTCTATAAAGAATTAATGTCTCCTGCTTTGACCAGGCTGTCTTCAGATTCTGCAGCCTGAATTTCCAGTCTAAGAAGTGAACTTCATCGAGCCGTCGGCGTGCATCATCTATCGACACCGTAGACCTTGCTGAGAACCGGTAGTCATGATCACCCTCGACTACAACCTCCGCATCCGTGTTCTCTCCAGCTGCCAAAATCGCAGCAACCTTCGCGTTGAACGCTTCCTCTCGTTCCAAGCGCTGTTTCACCGCCTCTAGCCCGATCCTCCAGATTGCTCCCAACTTCGCCTCGAACGGATCATCGATAGCTTCAATGCAAAAGTTGTCAATCTCGAAAGTTATATTTGGACACAACTTTGGCCCTTCAGCTTCGGGAGCCGCCATATCTGAGAATGTGCCAGTCCCGACAATCTCAACGAGGTGTTTCACCGCCTTCGCAACAACAGTGAGATCAAGGATTAAATCCGCTAATATGTAGCCGTGTGGAATGCGGAGACGCAGGCTCTCGCCCTTGGCTACGATTGATTTCGAATGGTCCTCAACGGGCAGCGCAATATCCCATTGGTGTAATGTGAGTAGTTCATCCCACCTCTGCTCAATATTATGCTCCCATGGGTTAACGTTCATCGGCGGAGGGACCCAAAATACCAGTGACTTGAATTGGGTCCGGATAGGTTGCCCCAAGAACCAGGTGAAGCACGCATCCTCCAGAAGAGAGACAACTGCCTGGTTAGGTAAGTCCAGTAATAAGTTGAGAGTTTGAATTCGACACTCCAAGGACAGCTTGAACAGAGAGGGCCCCTGACTACGAGCCCCACGTGGTATAGGACGGCGAACTTTGGACAATGTTTGTAGTGTCTGAAGGGCGAGTAAGACACCGTACACGGAACCCAACTGGAAATTTCCTCGAATCAACGGGACGTCGATAGTAATCTGGCAGGTGGGATGAGGAAGTTCCTCCCCGACTGGAATCGCAAGCAATGCATCAACTCTTATACTTTCGACACGAATAAACTCCTGGTCTGTCGGTGTAAGGTCGTCTCTCCCAGCGAGGAATGGGTCGTCTGATTCATATTGGGTTGCAACAGCGTTCCGTACAATCAAATTCCTCACAGACAATCGAGCGATGACGGAAACATCGGATTGAACGTGTCCTTCGGATGCGGTGATGGTTTCTGCGAGTCTCTCCTGGGAGAGTCCCAATAACATGCGGCGGGATTGAAGGTGTTTCATGTTCTTGGATTGGGAAATGTCCGGGCTCGGCGCACATAATTCCAGGGAAATCAGGGCTTTCAACCCAACTCCTCGCGATAGATCCGTCTCTTTGGGGTTGATATCCGGCGCAGTGACGACAACGATAAATCGGGCCAAAGACAGCGAAGCTGTAATTCCAGAAGGCAGAGAGAGCTGTTTCGCCGACGTAACTTGGGTATCGTTTGATGGTTCAAGTGAAGGCAACATAGTAAGCAACTGTACCGTTGCAGAAACCGAGGCTGAATGCCACAGCTCCACACAGAACGTATCGACAATCGTATGCATGTCACAAGATACGGATGCTTTCTTGACCCTGTACACGCCAAATTCTTCCTCGGTGTTGGCGCCAATACCACCGTTGAACTCAACAGCGCCGACAGAAAGTACAGCTGGGTCGTTGAGAAATTCGTTGTCTGTGGCAAAGCCAACTGAGGCCCACCCCGAACGAACGTGAATGAGGACAGGGTCCAGGCTGAACGAAAACAATCCCGTCCAATGAGCGTGATCTGATGGTAACGACCGGGAAGCTGTATCCAGATATGAATCATAATTTGCATTCGCCTCGAGGCTGAGACCGTTTGTCCTCATCTCCAACGTGCTTGAAGTCTGTTGATCACTGTTGTCACAGATCATCCTAGCACAGATGACCCCACAATGCACCTGGATCGAAGCGCGAGGCAATTGCAAACCATCCAATTTCGCAAGTAAACCCTTCTTCGGAGTTGTTACAGCAGGCTTGGGTTTGGTCACCTGTCGTTCCAAGAGATCTCGCAAATCATCCAAGCGGTCTGTGAGATCAATACCCCCTATTTTCAACGAAGTCGCGACGAAGGGAGCATTTGGATCATTCTTCATGAACATACTCGGGGTCAACCAAGGCGACGGCCATTGGAATGCCACCGCTTGGAAATCGAGTGACCCCATTGTGGCAAGTGGGAATATGTCGTTTCGCTTGTGTCGTTCGAATACGATTGTTGTGATGCGAAACTGAAGACCATATGCTTCCGGGTCAAAGCCCTCCTGTTTCGTTGTACGACCAAGCCATTGAGAGTGAAGAGGATCCGTAGCGCTAGAACTTGGATGGAAATCCGCGTGGAAGCCACTGATAGCGGTCTTGTAAAAGATCGACGTAGAGGTCGAAGAAGAAAACGATAGTGATACGGAAGAGACCTGGATGGTAATACTATGGATGGTTGATAGTGGAGACTGTGTCTTGGATCAGCTATTGAACAGTCCGTTTATCACTGTAACCTACCTTGTACTCGTAATCTTTAACCTTCCGATTAGGCTGGGCAAATATTCTTCCCCTAGGAGATATCGATGACTGGGAGAAGTTAGCATACGACAAATACAATAGTGTTCCAAAGACTCACAGAGAATGCCCTCAAGAATGGGGATGCAGAGGCCGTAGGAGACAGCAATGTTCCTTCCAACGAAAATGTAGCAGGTGATATAGGAAGAAAGCTGGTAGAGAAAATGGTTGATGATCTTGAACGTTTTGTTATGGACGGAAGCGGTGCGACAACCCCCCCAGCTTCACCCGACGATTTGGATGAAGAGGGTGTCACTGGGAGTGGCTCTTGGGGAACCTTGGTAGCTCTGTGTATTCCCTCCCCTTGAGGAATGATTACGCGGAGTATGTCATTCAAAAGATCGACTTTGACGGCGACTTCATCACCCTTCAGTGCTAGTGTAACACTATTCGCATCGATGGTCGCAGTTTGTGGGAAGAAATTCAGCTTGCCGTCCAACCCGATGGTTCCTGGTAAGCGAAGGAATGTTCTGGTACTTTCATGCCCTGCAAAGAAACGGTGAGTCCTACACTATGTCAGACGGGTGACACAAAAACACACCAGATTGCCCGGGTTTATGTGTTGTTCCAGCAACATCATTCAACTTGAAGCTAATCATGGCTGTTCCATGCGTCCGTCCCCAAGCCCGATCCAATGCCCTACTCAACCCATCCGACATCTTCTTCTTCCAGGTTGCCATCCCATAAAATGTCCATGAAGCCTGGGGCGTGGCTAGAGCCTTCACCGTAGTACAGTCCGATAAACTCTCCACCTGTGTTAACTTCACTTCAGCATGCACGTTAATCTCATCCGCTATGATCTGTGTTCCTGGAACCTGCGCCACAGTAAACACAGTTGAACGCAGGTCAAATGATAAAGCTTGTGTGAGTGCGGGGAGCCACTGGATCCCAACGCGAAGACACGCAACCACCGCATTCCGAATGAGGGGTCTAAGCCATGGCTCTAGCTGCAGTGCGACCTTGGTGATGAGACGCCAGATGTGACCAGCGAGGGGGGAGGGATGTAAATCAGCCAGTGTCAAATTCCTTCTATGCCTCGGCCGCGTCTTAGACTTCACTCCCTTTGCCTCTTTCTCCATCTCGACTTTCAACCCATCAACGCGGACGGTTAACCGTCTCCTACCCTCCACTTTCCCGAAAACATATCCAATTCTCTCTGCGCGGCACACCCACCGGCCACTCCGGAAGTATAGTCCTTTAATAGACCTCAGGCTGATACTTCTGACACGTATGTGTTTTGATGTCAACGTGAATAGCCAGGGAATAATGTAGGTTCGCAAGAGTAGCGATACCGTGATGATGCGGATGTGCCATACGAGGACTTGGGACCACCATGTTTGTGGGCTCCCAATGAAAAGAGTACGGAGGGCAAGGACAAAGGTGCTAGTATTCCATTGAGTCATTGAGTGCCCTCAGATTCCTGTCCACGGGAAAGAGGTTTATTAGTAAGGAACATGAATGACGAATGAGGAGCGTACGGATGACCCCAGTGAACGGTGTTTGCATGTACGTCGAGAGTATGAGCACGGTCGCAGAAAATATCGGGTTAACGCAAGATGAAATTCGGGGGTTAGCGGAACACAAAAATGTAAAAGAGTGGTTCAAGTCGAGTGGGATACACAGGAACACAAGGGGCTTACACGACCCCAAACATCATTTCGTTGGTGTATGTTAATACTCGATCATTTTCCTCTTTAGGAATGTTTGCCACACTTTTAATCAGGGCAATTAGAGTAAGCGCGTTGACGTATATGTATTTCATAAGACGACCAAATGGTTCGAGTACTCTATACCAAACAATATTTTGCGAAATTTTACTCTGGTATATTTACGACGTCCGGGTTCACCGGGATGGCTAGATGATAGGATATCAATCATCAACCGGCGCTTCAAGCACACTTGCCGACCGTCAGTGATCATAACAAATGTCAGGGAAGGAAAAACACACCACTCTTCGGAGTTCAACTCCGCTGGTTTATACATCCAGAAGGCGGATGTATTACCCGAAAAGGTTCCAGGGTTGAATACGTGGCAGCCCATGTAAGTCAGCTTATACCGATCATACTTGTCCGCCAGGACGAGCTATTCAATAAATAAAAAACCGCGCATTGGTTACGGGTTCTAGGACAGAGTTTATTCGCGCACCGCCGTGGGTAATGGATAGAGCCGCAATGAATGGTCATAATCTGCGAGAATGGGCTGGATATTCAGAGACAGAGGGCTCAAGTGCATTTGATCCAGTATCGTTTGCACAAGCTATGCCAGTGTGATGAGATGAGTGATGGATCTAAATATCAAGTGCTCACATGGCGTTTCAAATCCTCGCTCTGGATAGTTTGTTTCGCGCCAACCATATTACGCAACATTTTGGACATTATGTCTTCCCTGAATATCACAATCTCTTGGTCATAGAATTTGATGCGACACGGATTTGTTGCAAAGTAAACTTTTGGAATCTTGCTCCTCAGTTTAGCCGTAAAACTAGACATGATTTGCCTCCGAGGAAGTATTGAGTTAAGGGATAGGTCAAGAGGTCCCGGAACTATCACGAAGTGTGTAGTGCGTGTTATTAGAGGATATTGTGCAACGAGGTCTGCTAAAGCATCGAACCCATCTGGAGGAATGTGAGCTAATGTGTTGCCCAAATACAATATATGAGTATGTACCTTGGTATCTCTGTATATCCCTCCCACTCCCTTGCGATATTGATTTGCTAGAAAAATTACCACAGAGTACGATGACTTTGGGTATAAAATCATTCTCAATGCAGTTGTCAAACATCCTCTGCAGATTCATGAGCGTTGTTGGGACGTCTAACCACACATCCGATAAGAAGAAGAAATGCATTTGTTGAAGTTCTTCACGGACACGAATTGCGAGGTGTGCCTGACCCATGATAAGACTCTATCTGCGCTTGGGTATTCTTGACTTACGTCTTCCAATATTGAGGTCGAACCCTTCCCAAGAAAGTCAATGTGCCCATATACTGACCTGAGAAATTCTATTGAAAAACAGCTCAGGGAGAAAAACATAACACTCACCGAGCCATCGCTCGTGGCTCCGAGGGCGGTTGTCCAATCGCAATAACCTGAAGTGTCGCATCTTCCGTATACTCTCCCTCAACTAATGCGAAACAACCTTCTGTGTACAATCCTTCACTAGGTTCATCCTATCACCCTCAGTTTCTCATCTCATCGCAACGAATAAAAATGAGGCACTCACCAGTATCGAATAATCTAACACTACGCTCCCGTCCGCATCCTCCAGACACATCTTACCCTCCTTATTATGAGTCAACATCCCCAGAAGCAAAAACCTCTGCCCAGGCCTTCCAAGCAGCTGCTTCGTCGATTTTAAAGTGACCAACTTTTCACGATCTCGCGAAGGTATCGTTGAAGGTGCAAAGTGTTCGTTTCGCAATATACACTGCTTGATGATATCCAGTCTATCCCTCATAGCCGCTATTCTTGACTCTGGCGTTGCAGAGAGTGATAGTGGCCCGGGAGCACTTTACACAAAAACCAGGATCGGTCACAGTCTGTGGTGATGAGGAAACGGATATTTCGCACCGTTCAAAAGCGCCCCGTTCGTTTGACCAAAACCACCTTGGCATTTCATATGCATCGATGAAGAACAGGTGGTTTTCGGGATTCAAGCCGTCCTTGTGCATCTCGCCATTATCATCTTGATCCTGTAGGCTTGCATACACGCGTCGCAGCACCTCCACAGACACCTTCATGGTTGCATCTATGCATCACTTCCCAGTTGTTAACTCCATACGCCGTAGAAGCTGGATGGATACTTGCCATCTTGTTTGTTGTACTCCCGTGCTAGGGTCTCTATACTTGATTCGAAGTCTTCCTCTGAAATTTCGTGTTCCTCCAGGATGTCTTCGATGAAGGACAAGGCATCTGGTCCAAGTGCATTACTATATTTTCTGAATACCTACAAATATCGTTAAACATAGGCCATATCAGAGAATGTGCGACACACACCTTGATAATTGCTCGTTGCCTTGTGTCTGCCATTAGATGTAGACTAGGCGCCCGACGCGTGGTTGTCAAATCAATTTAGCTCGAAGCGCGTCACTGCCAAACAAGGCAGTCACTCGTTAGCTCCTTGGCCACCGTCTTCGATGTACTCTACTCTCGAATTCGACATCCGCCCAGGCTCAGGCATCGGCCTATTTGAAATTGGTAACCCCCTGATTCATCTCATCCACACTCAAATGTGCTAACACCCTTCAGGTTCATCTCTCTGGACAATCCTGGATACCCTCCGCCGTCTCCAAACCCATTTCCCCCAAATCGACATCAAATATGACCCGGACACATCTACACTCACCCCCCTCATCGTCCAACTCCGCCCACACATAGACCTCCTCTTCTCTGGCACACACCAACGCCTCCATACTATCTCAATCCACAAACTCCAAGATCCCAGTCCGCCCTTGATCTTAAAGTACAAAGACGCTGCAATATCTTCTCCAGAAGAGGTACTGAGAAGGGTGGGTGTTGGTAGGACGTTTGGTCCTACATATCCTACGGGGTCGGATGATTTGAGGTATCCGGGTCTGTGGTTCAGCTTCGAGGAAGATGTACGACCTATTGACGTAGGTATGGGGAAGGATGCTCGTACTACAGGGTTGAAGGGCAAGCAGACAGAAGATCGGTTGCAGGAAGTGAAGAAGATTATGATTTCGCAAAAGGGGAATGATGGCAAGGCTCAGGACGCTTTGGACGAAGTGGCTGAATGTGCTGCTATGCATGGTGATATCGAGAGGGCAATTATCAAAGTAAGTTTCTATGAACATGACAGTGAAGCTCACTTTTGAACTACGGTCAGCTACATGACGGGATTCGGTTATATTTCTACCCCACAGGCACCAAACCTCTCCATATCCGATTGAACGAAACAACAGCGCAAGATCTAACACTCGACCTCGGGCCACCTCTACGAGTACACTACAAGGAGGATGAACGTATGACCATACATTCTACCAACAAAGGCGAGGAAGGCGATGGAGAATCGGACTGTAAGAACCATCACTTCATTCTCCTAATTCATCTAGTTCATATTCATCGCAGACTTTTACAATTACTTCCAACACGGCCTTGACTTTCTCATATCTGGGGGTACACACACCATCAAGAAGATAATCATGCACACGAACATCGTACGCATTCCATCCCCACTCTCATAATCCTTATCCAATTCATGAACAACTCAGCCTGGATCCCCATTATTCCAACGCTACAAGCGATGCAACTGGGAAATCGAAGGCGAGCCTGAAGATGATGAGGATGGTTAGCGCGACAACTCGCTTCATCTTCCGACTACCCAATTAACTCACTGGATTCTCCAGATACCCCTCCCCGCAAACGCTTCTACGACCGTTTCGAAACCATCAGTCACTTTCTCAGTCCAAAGGAACCTCCACCCTCAATGCGCCTTAACCGGACGGACGACGAAGACGGACTACAGCTGCCCAACCCGACTACACGACGTGCGTACCGTTCCCTTAACCACACCCGCTGGAGAGTGCTGACTTTGTGGCCCCAGTATACGGTTACGACGGCATAATCCTCGAGGTTCTAGAATCCTCACAAGTAGTCTCGGTCACATTATTTTGACAGGCAATCTTCACGCGGATAATCTTGCATCTGGTAACTCTGTATCTGTAATCTGTATCATATAATATACTTGTATATGTATTACAAAACCACACTCCAACCCAAGAATGTAGAGGAAACACGGAGAGGACAGTGCACTGATTGAAGAGAATAAATTTGATTTTTGATTCAAGAAGGGATGGTATCGTGAAATCCAAAAGTGCTATGCTTTGGACGTGGAGGGTATGAGTGGTTTTGTGTTATTTGCTGATTTATTGTTAAGGATGTACCATCGTACGAGGTCCAATGACGCCGCCGCGTCTTCGGCAGATGAGTGACCAGTGGAAGCATCACCTGTCTGGATGAGTCTGCCTAGTTTTTCTCGTACGCTGAAATCTTTAGTCAGCATTTTGTTTCGGAGGGTTTGGAGGAGTACGTACAGGTCTTTCAGTGCGCGTCGGTAGGGTGCGCCAGCTGAATGAGGGAAAAGGATAGCGGTATCAACACATTTGTGATGTACGATACGCATTGTCCTCAAGTCATTATCAAGTGCATGTCCGACCAGAATCGTTTCGGAATTAATGATAGAGTCGAGGGATTTGCGGATAGCTGATAAGGATAACGTTGCCTTGGAATGATTCTCCTCTGTTATACCAGAAAATCGTGTGATATAGTCACTGTAAGGAGTTGATAAGAGCAAAAGGGCAAAAACAAGAAGGAAACATACGTAACGTGCACACCGTCGTCCATCCGGATGAGTTCATCAAACACTGGTTTATTTTTGTTGTCTATGACTGACACACGAGCCACCCGCAGACCTCCAGTGGAATAGACCATTTCACAATCCATAGCAGCAATTTCAAGTGCCTTGACTGAGGGTTTGGGCGGTTCCAGTGTTGAGAATGGATGACGAGAATGGAGGGTTTGGGGTGCAGACTCGTAGAAAACATGACGCCCGTGAACACAACCCTCGCCATCAGCAACGGGTCGAGAACAACACGTATATACGCGTATTTTTTCGCCTGAAGAAATGAGTAGGGAAATTTAGAACAGGGGGAGAGAAAACTGACCTCCAGCTTTGATTGTTCGTTGCTTACCCCAGTGATAGAGGCATTCTGTGTCTGATCCATTCTGGCTGACTTGAAATGGCTGAGCACAACGTTCACACTTGGTGACCTTGCCCTCGAGAGATGGCTCATCCCCTCCGGGACCTTCAGGAATATCCACCATATATCCCCATTTTTCCATATCTTCTCTTGAGAGGATTAAGGGCTCTAGCTGCTTCGTGGAGGGTATCATGTTCTGCAAAGACTTGGCCTGTTCGATGCGAGCCTTTACATCGTCCTCTGTGCCAACGGAAGTATGTGATAAGCTATCTGGAGTCGGACGACGTTTAATCGCAGCTACACATTGTATAACAGCCTAGGTGGATAAGTTGTCACATCCGGGAGGGCGGGTGGAGAGAAGCTAGCGTACGTTGCGGTATGTGAGTTTGCTTGACTTTTTGTAGACCTCCTCCTCTTGCTTGAGGGCATGGTCTGCAGCGAGGCTCGGACTGAGGGAAGAGATGGAATTGTAGAGGATGACGAAATGATCGTAAAGGGTTTTGAGCATAGT
>QFDT01008421.1:0-10752 GCA_003315915.1 Macrolepiota dolichaula | reverse complement strand
AGATGAGCTGGTAGGTGTTGGTAGAAGTGGGCCTGGAATGGAAGATGACCCAAGGAAGAGGGATCATGAGAGCGGTGGAATTGGTTTGGGAGGGGATTATGGACAGGTTGGTCTGCCGATTGAGAGGAGAATGGAGGTTGAGGAAATTGAAGAGCGTGTTGGGGATGTCAGGTTCCGCTATATGCCGTAAAATATGGTTGGGAGTTTTTTTTGGGAGGAGTGATTGGGACTCCTAGTATAGGGAATAGGGATGGGCTACGCGAGGAAGGAGACCAAAAGGACCATTAGATAGATAGTCCACGTACCACGTAATATATAATTACAACGTCATAGTCGTACCTTAATGACGGTAGTTTACTAGTCTTCGACGCTGACGTCGAATATTGTACTCATTATATCTCACTACCTAACAACATATATTCCTACGCTATTCAACTCACCCGCCTTATACTTGTTTCAAACTCCTGTATAATCCCATGATGTAACACAGCTACGGTATTTGTTAAGTAATGGGTGATAAATCATTTCTATAATATTCGCTACTTTTCGTTCACACAAGGATAATGCCCTCTAACAACCTTAGGTTACGACCGTATCCAAAGGTGCAGTACCAAGCGCTCAGCGCTCAGCACAGAAGGATGTAATATATGGGCCATAAGTGATGTTATGACATGTGCGCCCACCGTGGGGAGCCTCCGAATTTGAGTCAGAGTGTTATTACATGATGGCAGATGACAGGATAATTCAAGATGAGCGAGCGGACTTTTTCTGCTGACTGATATCTCCTTGCCCAAATGGTACTCGTCATATCAGTCGGCAATACACTCGGCTTAATTACTTTATGAAAATGACAAAGTGTATAGCCCCGACAACAGCTTCATTCTCTTTCTGGAAACTCCGTTGGGTCCTTGACCAGCAATGTTTGGTGAAACTCGATACACTTCCGTCTGTTATGCTTCAAATATGTGAGGTTCAGGTCAATTGTGACTAGCTTGCCTTTCTTTCTTCTTGCTAGCCCTGCATTTTCATTTTTTTTCTGCTCTCCCCCGACGCCTCTACAGACATAAGAGATATATAGATATTTTATCTCTGGGGATACTCGAGTCCTCAGTGAATATATCACCCCCATTTATTCGTTCATAACTCAGCTTGAAACTCTCAATATCTCCTTAACCGTCTTGAATCTCTTCTCAGCAGCTCTCATCGCCACCCCTCACTACACGCGTTTTGTTTCTTGTCTCTTACCGCTCCCTCGTATTTCCTCTCTTATTTGACCTCTGGACCGAACACGTCGACACCGAGGCTTCTCATTGACTGACGGAAGCAGTCGATACCTTGATTTATTTATTGAACCACCGCCGACGTCACTTCAGAACCATGCTGGTATTTTCCTTATCTTGGATACAGAGCTTTTACAGACGGTTTCTCTCCCAAACCACACTCCCAACAACATTTCCTGTTCCAACAACTGCGCTGAGCAAGCGACGGCCTTGACAGCAACGGGAATTTTCCTCATCATTGCACCGTTTTCTCGCGATTGCCTGGTTCCTATTAACTGTGATAAACTTGGAATCCGCATGAACCTTGAACCTTGAAGTTTGATGTTTTACTCGTTCTCCACGGGCTTTGTTTTGTGATGGGGAATGGAGACGAAGCGTTCAACAGCACAACACCATTATCAGCTTACTCCCTTCGTTACTTGATTTGAATGATGTACCGATCTCAAAATAAACCGTAATAGCATTTCCAAGGGCGAGTAGTATGCATGTAAGCGGTAGCCCCTTCCTTATTGAGGGACTGATAGAATTGATCAACATGGCTACCAAGCTATCATATACCATAGTCTGACTCACGACCATATCGTTTTGACAATTTCTTCTCAAGATCTCTATGTCTCACCGTCACCTCCCAGGATGGCCGGCTTCTGAGGTCTTCCTTCAGTCGCCTTGCCAGTTCATTGGCAAATGTGACACTACGATGACGACCCAACGAACAGTTTACCCCAATCGTGATCTGATAGGGGTCTGGGGGTTTGGAATTACTAGGCATATCAATAAAGTCCAAAATTTCCCGACGAGCTTTATTGATCCTGGTCAAGAAAATATCGTTGGATAGTAGCCACTGTCGAAGAGTAGTGGTATCGTTAGAAACTCTCTGTTGAAGCCGAAATTCGCGAGGAGGGTTAGGAATATCGCGAATATCATATGAGAGTGCTGGTGGGTGTGATAAAAGGCCGTAACGGTGGCCGAAAGACACGATACTCAGGCACCGACTGTGGTTTGCTGTGGGTGTTGTTGTGGATGGCATTGAGATGCGTGGGAATGACATTGGCCTTATGTCATCATGAAGTATGAGCTGTGAATGTACTTGTGGACGATGCTGGATCTCTCATCCCTGAACTCCGATATTTGGCTATGTATTGCCGATCTCTGACAATACCAAAAAAACAGCATGGTGCTGCTCTGATCTGTTTTATTTTATGTGTTGTCACTCCATTGACCATATAAAGACACCCACCCTGACGCGTCCACAAATCAACGCACCCATCTCTCTATCCAACCCGTAGGGATACATATTCTCCTATCCTCATATCTGGATATGCAGATTACCCTTTTTAAATTTGAACCACCACCTCATGTTGTTTATGGTTTTCCTATGACTATTCGATGGCAAATGGATGCACATACGGAAGGGTAAGGGACGCTAGTACTGTTTTGGATATTTGGAAGTTAATCTCTGGCTCACGTCAGCGTGATACAGATTGCGCTCACTTCTGTCCAACAGTGTGGTTCAGCAAATAAAATAATACTTAGTTCCAACATTGATATCCATGCTGGAATGATCCAAATCTTTGACGTTTTCACAGATCCGTATGTGTTCATTACCTCACAGCTGGGATCATCCATGAATTTACGTAGCAGCACAGGGGCTTATATATGCTCGAAGCTGTGAATCAAACAAACCTGGACATTCTTGCAACCAGTCACAGTTTCCATCTGTTCCCGTTCTCAAACAATCTCGTCACTCAGGCAACAGTCACTCCCTCGCAAGGAATCAGTGCTATCCCAGAGCCTTCAGATTCTTGCGATTCGACTGCAATTAGGCTTTCCGGTCTCCCGCATTTCGATAGCAAGTTCACCATCCTCGTTGCTGTATTCCTCGGAGTGGGTATCCCAATCCTTATCATCTTGACCATCATTCTCTGGAAAATGGGTCACTGTACTCCTCGCTCTAAGAGTTTGCGCCAGGTCGATGACTTTGAGCCTGATACCAGCGTCACTTCAATTGTGGTGACACCATTCATCATGGACTCAAACGATTCCTCAAAGATAAAAAGCAAATCCAGAGATATCCTGGAACTGCCAAATGACCAGACTCCTGGCTCGTCCCATATCACATCTATTACTCCTACCACATCTCGAGGTCATTCGTATTCCCCTCCATGTTCCGAATACAGTCCATCAGTCCACACGACATCACAGATTAATACACCCGACACAACCAATACTCCCAGTACCTCTGCTCCCTCCAGACATGATTCCATGTTGCCACCGCCCAGGTATTCCCACGAACATACTGGACAATTTGATGTATAACCCATTCACCCATACATTATATTGGGAGGTATGTGTAGCAGGCACTCGTCAGAATGTCCCCAGCATCGGACACCTAGAATACTCTACCTTCCCGTACACCGAATCCCTGTCAAAGGGATTCAAGGGGGCGGACAACCTAGTGTCTTGAAGTTTTCTATAAGTCACTCATCTTGAAATGTATCTAATAGCTTGCTCTCGAGATACTGTATTTAATTTAAAACAATTCCCCCGTCATTAATATTTTCTTGGTATCAGCCCCTTCAAGGTCTTGACTCTGAGAACTGGGGCATGGGAACCGGGTGATTATCCGATCGTTAGAATGACGACTCGTCTATCAACTTAGTTCGAAATATTCGAGTTGGGCATGCATTGTCCTCAGCCACGCACTAAGGGGGGGTCACGTCCCGAGTGTCCATTGTGCCCTAATTCTTTGGTTACAGGTGGCCTACGTTGTATCATCTCACCCTCTTGCCCCCCAATCCCTCACCTGTGCTATATGACACTATGTATGAAGTGCTTGAGCCTTTGTGGGGTCTCCTTACTGTATGTGGATCAACAACAAATACGCCATGATCCATAGCAAACCGAAAAACATATCAGCCAAATTATATTACCCTCAGACGGAATTCAGGGGCGTGACCTTCCGAATACGGTTATCTTTCAATGAAATCATAACGAAACTTTTTCATCATCCTATCACCCTCAGGACTTCGAGCTCCAGAACTTGCAATGGCAGACAATCAGAATGCAAGCACGACTCTGAAAACCTCTTTCCCTGACCTCAAACTTCTGTCCCAAGGAAAAGTCCGGGATATCTACGCCGTCTCGGACCCTTCAGCTCTCCTCTTCGTTGCAACAGACCGCATATCAGCATACGACGTTATTCTGAATAATGTGCGCCTGTAAAATGGTTTATTGTGTTTACCCTGTCGTATTCAAATCATGTTCTAACATGCGCAGGGTATTCCAACCAAAGGCCAACTCCTAACCACTCTCTCGCTCTTCTGGTTCAAAAAACTTGCACACATAATTCCGAACCATCTTATAACAGCCTCTATTGCCGAAATGCCACCAGAAGTCCAAAAGTATGCTGGTCAGCTAGAAGGACGCTCGATGCTCGTCAAAAAGGCGGAGGTGATTCCGATCGAGGCGATTGTGAGAGGATATATCACTGGTATGTATTCATCCCCTTTATCATAATAGACATTGATTTGGCTGCTTTACGGTTGGTTAGGTTCTGCATGGACAGAATATAAGAAGTCACAAACCGTTCATGGTATCCCTCTACCCGCCGGTCTGGTGGAATCTCAAAAGTTCCCCGAGCCAATCTTTACACCCTCGACGAAGGCGGAGCAGGGTGCCCATGATGAGAATATATCCCCAGAACGAGGTCCGCTATTGATCCTTCAATTAATATTGCAGTCTCCTCATCACCACCATTCTTGGATCCGACAGCTGCGCAACTATTAGGCCAAGATCTCTATGACGAAATATCTTCCACCGCTCTTCGGCTTTACAAAAGTGCCGCTGATTATGCAGAGACCAGAGGCGTTATCCTTGCAGACACTAAATTCGAGTTTGGGTTACTTCCCTCATCTTCAGGTTCCACAGGGAAACGACAATTGATATTGATTGATGAGGTTTTGACACCCGATTCGTCTCGGTATTGGCCACTTAAGGGGTATACCACCGGAAAACCCCAGCCGAGCTTTGACAAGCAGTATGTCCGTGACTGGCTTGTGGCATCCGGTTTTCGAAAGGGTTTGGAAAGTGGTCCCGAGGGTAGCGAGGGGGAGGGGTGGACTATCAAGGAACATGTGGTTGAGGGGACCAGAGCACGGTATCAGGAGGCTGTTGACCTGTTAACAAAATGATTCAGGGGACGTTTGAGTTATATATATATCTATATGTACTATGGGTTGAAGAGATCGTTGAATGTATACAGCTTTCGAATCGCCTCCTTCCGTGTTAGCTGATAACAAGATGATTTGGGTAATCCATTCTCAAGTACCTGAAGTAACCGAGCTGTATGCGGTATTCCCGAGGCCGCCTGGGTCTATGAAACTGACGAACACATCCGCATATGTTTCTCCGCTCACACCGATCGGGACGCTCGGATGGTCTTGGACTCTTGGCTCGATGCATAATGCCAAACGTTATGCTGCGACGGGAGTTGGCCCTCCGAGAATGGAGGTTCCAGAGAAAACTAGATCCGAGTATCTGAGGATTGGTGTACTAAGCTGTTGTCACACTTTTCCGACACACTAATGTAGGGATAGTGGTAGTGTGAGTGTTATGCTGAATCTAGAGGGGGATACCAGTCAGGTTGGGCCCTTGATTGAAAGGAGGATGAGTATTGAGGAGGTCGTAACAATCAACGAACCTTAAGGTGTAGTTTGACATTCTGACCAGTGGGAAGGGTTGCTAAATGATGGGACATACTTGTCGCGTGTAACGTCCAATAGAGTAGTACAACAGGGGGGTGGCGCGTTGTGTTGATCCAACGCTTTCATTCGAAGAACGATATTTCCCACCACGCCCGCCGGGCATTTTGGGCATGCTATGGAGGAATCATTTCAAAAGCTTAAGGAACGGGTGTCAGCCAACTGTCCCCTTTACGAATAGGTTTTGTATGTGCTTGTCGTTACATGTGTCAAGGTAAGTAGCGCGCCTTGAACCTGACAGAAAATGAATAGGGTGGATGTCATGGGTGTCTCTAGGGACACAAATAAAAGGGACAAAGAGGAATAAAGCAGGATATATACACATTGAAGATGCGGGAAAAATTACAGCAGGTTGGCTAAGTACAGGAAGAAGTAGGTCTCAATCCGACTTTTTCTTCTTCTTTTTCGGAGAGTCATTCGACGCGGCTGCGGCTGCAGCTGCTTTTTCGGCTTTCTTAGCCTTTTTGGCCTCCTTCTTTGCTTTGCGTTCATCATCTTCCGCTCCCTCCTAACGAACGCAATGAGTGTATGTTCAGATATATTGAAAGTTCATGTACCCACTTTCGTCATTGGCTCATCTTCAGTCGTAGGAGGAATCTCGCTCTCTCTCCGTTTCCTCTTCTTCTCCTTCTTCTCCTTCTTAGGCTCTCCATCGACATCCATCTTGTCCTCATCCTCCTCTTCCTTCTCCTTCTCAGCTCTCTTCTTAGCCTTCTTCTCCTCCTTCGCCCTCCTCTTCTCCTCCTTCACATCCAACACAGCCTTCACAGCAGTTTCCATGGGATCATCGCGTTGAGTTGAGACAAAGTCCACCGCATCGGCTTTGGTATTGTACGTCTTTGTCTCACCGCTCATCGAGAACCGCGCTTGCTTCTTGACCCCATTCTCAGCGTACCGGTTGGTTGTACCAAGATCAGATTGGTGTTCTAGGGCGCGGAGTCGCGATTCGAGTTTTACGCGGTTATCGACTCCGATAGAAGAAGCTGCCTCTTCCGATTTGCCGTCCGAGTCGGTGAGTGCGTCGACACGTATTGAAAGGGCGGCTTTGGTTGCAACCATACGTGCCATCTATAATAATCAACGTTTATTTACGAATATGAGAGGTCAATATGGTTGGTAGCGTACCTTTCCCTTTAGTTTTGGTGGTGCTTGTCCGATGAGAGATGCCTAGAGAGTCGAGTTAGTCCCATGTCAATGATCAAGGTCCAAGAAAAACATACATGATAAATGAGACCGTATTTCGGTGTATCGTGTTTAGTCTTGAGGGCACGGAACAGCGCTTTCTCAGCACCAAGAATTTGAATAGTACTCGCTGGGTGTTTCGCCAGACTGAGCAAGCTACCTGCATGGCTAATCAGGCGTGCACCGACAAGTTCACCAACAAGTGCGGTGAGGTTGGGTGCAATGGCGCTCATGCGGTTGCGCAAATATTCAGCAAGTTGGGTACGGTATGTAGAGATGGAAATGACTTGGTCGCAGAGGGAGTGGATGTGTGCAATATCGGAATCGGAGATTTCGGTGCCCATGGAGATTTCGGCGGCGGCTTTGAGGATAGCTTCAAGGTCCTCGGGAAGGATACTGGAGAAGTCAGTTGAGGCCGCGTTAGAGCGGAAGCCTGGTGGTGAAATTATCTAGAGTGGGCTAGGAGCATCGAAGTTCGCGGACCTACCCATATGTCGGATAACTTTTGCGTAAGCGATGTTGTCAGAGATGATTTTGGCCATCTCTGGGAAGTGCCAACCATACCATTCCTGAGCGACAATGTAAGTGTGTGATTGAGATACAAAAATAATTATACCAACCTTGACACGCATGGCGTAGATATTTATTTCTTTATCAAGGTCGTCTAGGAGAGCAATTGCTTGGACAACCATAGTGTCGACCTTGTCGGGTGAAAACTTGAGTTTGAATCTAAAGAATGTCACTATAGGTATCACGATGATTATGTCACGATATTTACCGAGATAGCGAGTGGGATAGACCCAAACTCATGGTAGCAAGATCTTTGGGATCCAAGCCATCAAGCAGACCAGCCAACTGACTTCGGATACCGCGCCATAGCTCATTGGAACCTTCCGATTGTACGGAAACGTTAATGCTGAGTTTTTTGGAAATAGACCGACCTGCCCGATGCAATACAATGCTCAGCCGAGCCATAAACACGAGGCGCATCTGAGAGAACACTCACCGAGATTAGGATCGACGACCAACAAAGACTCCTTTCCCTTGCCCTTGTTGACAACCTCATCCGTCAGAAACTGCTTCAGACCCTTCCCAAGTTTTCCTCCTTGTAGAGCAGTGACATCCTCCACTGCAGTTGCCGTGGATGTGAAACGATGCAGCGCTTTTAGTTTGAGACTGATTATCAGGGGATCGTACATAAGAAGATTAACAAAAATATATTTCCAAGGTCCTAGATACAGACGTACAGCTTATGTGCCTTCTCTGGACTCTCAAATTCTTTCCAGAGGTCGGCGCTTTCGAGTTTTGCGCTATCAGAAACCTTGAAGAGACAGTAGCCCAGTGCTGTCTCGTATAACACGAGCATTTTGGCAATTCAGGCTGGAATTTCAAAATTCAACCTAAGGGACGACAATTGGAGTAACCAGGCGCTGAGGACGAGGGCGAGAAGTAACTTTTTGTGGTGGAAAGAATTTTCAGGACTTTCTCATCAGCAGTCGCGACCGTGGGACGCTACTTCCTTTTCTACCAAGGTTCGATCACATACCGAAACAGGAAGCCGGTGCTCATATTCTATTCTTAACCCCGCATTTCGGTTGGGCACCCGAAAGCTAAGTGGGAATATTGTGATAGTCCCTCGACTTGATAAGCTACCACCATCATGTTGTGGTCTGCACTGCTGCTAGCTTTCTCCCTTCCACTTGGATATGGTCATCCCGGAGATAAGTACAATGGTGTGACTTGGCCGGAGCCCGAAACGCAACAGCACCTGGACAACCATCCCCTTGTCGCATCCGTACCCGCCGCATTACACCTCTCTTCGATCACGTCGAGCCAACATACTACATTGATGCACCCGCGCTTCCCAAACCACCGAGTACGCGTCAAAAAGACGAACTTCTGCGACACGACCGTCAAGTAAGCCTGTCATGTCCAATCAGTTAACTATTATCTTTACCTCCGTCGTTTGAAGCGTATACACCGGTTATCTTGATGTGGATGCTGGCGCAAAACACTTGTTCTTTTATTTTTTCGAAAGCCGTCGCGATCCCGATAACGGTAGGCACCATATAAATGCTACTTTTGCTACTTATCTGAGGACGTCAGATGATGTTATGATGTGGATCAACGGAGGTACGGGTTGTTAAGTGTCAAGACTATGAAGCCTTGATATATGATCGATAGGTCCTGGTTGCTCGTCGGCAATGGGACTCTTGATGGAACTAGGTAAACTCCCGACCCCTGTCTCCTCCCTAAGTCAATTGAAGAGCTATTATCCACTACTAGGCCCCTGTAGCATTGATATGAAGAATAGCTCTCCGAACGGCACTGTGTGGAATCCATATTCCTGGAATCAAGAAGCTAATATCTTCTTCCTCGATCAACCGTGGGTGTGACGCTGCCTCTGTTCCTAGGCTGACTGATGCGATTGTAACTTCAGTGTTGGGGTCGGTTTCTCTTATGCGGATTATGGCGAAACCATCGAGACCACGGAAGACGCTGCTAAAAATGTACATGCATTTATTAGCATCTTCTTTGAGACCTTTCCACAATTTGCTGGTCGCCGTCTCCATTTGTCTGGAGAGTCCTATGGCGTGAGTGATTGGGTTACATACTTGGAGCCTATTATTCCAGGAACTGATTATCCTGTACCAGGGACGATACCTGCCCGTCTTTGCTAGTGAAGTATATGATCAGAATCAGATAGCTAAGAAGGAAGGGAGGCCCACTCTCAATCTCCAAAGCGTTCTCATCGGCAACGGTATCACGGACATTTCGACGTAAGGTCTACTTTTTTCTTAAATTATCGTGGCTTAATTAAATCCAGTTTGTATCTCGGCCGGTATGAAGTCGAATGTGAGAGAGCGTCGCTTGATATACCCTTCCAGTCGATCTCCGCCTGTGTGCGGATGAAGATGGCCGTGAGTCCCTAAGAACTCCCATAGACTTCGAACTGGCCTTATTAATGACCTCTGCTTTCTCAGCTTCCGCGTTGTCAAAGGCATCTCAAAGAATCATGCATAGATCAATTTGATGCTATGAATTGTCGCGCTGCTGTCAATTTCTGCGACAACGAGCTATCAACATCAATGTGGAATACCGGTAGGCGAAGTCTATCTCAATATTTACCAAAATGATTTATCTTTGTGTGAACAGGCAGGAATGTTTACGATATTTCGAAGGTAAGCCTACTCCAGCTGATATGCAACAAGGCATACTAGTGTTCGGTTATTTCAGATGTGTGAAGGTGACTTATGCTACAAAGAAAACGACGTCATTAGAGATTATCTCAACCTGCCTGAAACCCGTGAGCTTCTGGGTGTCGAAATTTCAGGAAATTTCTCCGCTTGCTCTGATCTGGTCAGCCAGAATTTCAATGCACGTATGGACAAGTGGGCTGTGCACACACAAGACTACGTGGCAAACCTCCTCGATCGTGGAATACGAATCCTCATATACGCGGGTACTTACGATTGGCAGTGCAATTGGGTCGCGAACAAACTTTGGGTTGATAAGTTGATATGGAGCCA